>MEHQ01000066.1:16991-27749 GCA_008828725.1 Saccharina japonica | reverse complement strand
GTATGACCATAGACCCTTGCATCCCTACGATGCCGGGACGGAGCACGTTGGGTTTTCACCAACCAGGCAGACATTGCTTACACCAAGCGCGAAGCGCCGTGGGGTGTTGGGCGAGTCGCATGAAGGGCGATTGGGGGGGGGGGGGGGGGGGGGGGGCATAGGGGGGGGGGGGGGGGGGGGGGGGGCATAGGGGGGGGGGGGGGGGGGGGGGGGGGCATAGGGGAGGGGAGGGGAGGAGCGAGGAGGAATCTTTTACTCTGTCGGTGGGGGGATTATCGTAAGGAATACGTCGTGCTTACGGCTGGGTTGGGTACGGTGGTTAAACGTCGGGCTCCGATTAGGCCTACACTTTGACGAGCATGCCAGCCAGAATCGAACATATCTCCATAATTTGGAGAAATGTTTGGTATGTCGTCAACCTTAACCTTCCAAAATCTTGTGTAAAAATAACGCTGCTTCTGGTAATGTTACGATCGGCACAGCATTCCAGCTCGCGTATTGGTGCCCGTGCTTCTCTCTTGTTAAGCACCATGCAAACGGGGTGGTGCTGCGTGCGTTTGGGATGGGTTGCGGGATAAACTAAACCATTTTTTGTTTTTTTTGTGGGTCCATGCTCAGGTTTTCTTTTTCGCTGCATATTTGCTGCTGTGGTGTCTGGCCTGGTGCTGCTTTTGTGATGTCCGATTCTTGGGTTGTGTTGTCCGATTTTGCTGCTTAGTGTTGTCCGATTATCCAGCTGTACTTTCCGACACTGCTGCTGCTTTGTCCGAATATGCTGCCGGCCGAACCCTGGCATGCAATGGTGGGGTTGCATCGGGGTTGAGTTTACAGCAAGCTTGTGTTGTCCGATTATTACGCTGTGTTGTCCGAATCTAGTCGTTTTTGCCGTCCGACTCTTGTCCGATTCTCGTTTTTGCCGTCCGAATCCTGTCGGACTCTTCTCTTTGGCTGTCCAAATCTTGTCCGCAATCTTCTATTTTACTCCCGTCCGAATATTGTCCGATTCTTCTATTTTGCTGTCCGATTATTTTCCGATTTTTCTGTGGTTGTTGTTGTTGTTGTCCGAGTCTTCTGCTGTGTCGTCTGATACCTCATGCTTTCCCTGACAAGTACCTCTTAACCCTTTCAGAACTGAAAATAAAATTATCCCACACTAATTTCAAGTAGTTTGTCCCCAAATTTGTGGGACCAGTTCTTAAGGGGTTAACGATGGATCGCTTGTTGTTTTTATTTTTTGTTGTTGTTTTAGGGCAAGCTTGAGGAGGCGGAACCGCTCCACCATAGAGCGCTCGAAATCGCGCGGAAAGCGAACGGACCGGGCCACCCGGCGGCAGCCTCCTCCCTCCACGGGCTAGCCGTCTTGGCGCAGGCCAGAGGTGAGAGCCGAATATTGTTGTTGGAGGATCGAACGATAATCGAGTTCGATATATATCATATATACGATACCGATAAACGAAAAAAAAACAATTCGATACTCGTATGATACCGATATTTGGTACTTATATACATCGAAGGGTTCGTTCAATATCAGCCTGAAAAAAAACGGGGATGCCAGGGGATGGAGGGCAAAACACGTCCGATATTTCGATATATATCGAAAGTTTGATAATTCGATAGATCGAAAGTTCGACATTTTGATATATCGAAAAAATCGATGCGATATCCAACACTAGAGTCGGATAACCGGGTGTAAAACGTACCATGGATGATGTCCTGGTATATCTTGGAACAAAAACCCGGGGACGCAAAAAGTGCGTCCCCGGGGAGGGGGGGCGGGCTGAAGAAAGCCTGCTAGCTGTGTACAGAGAGAGGGCAAGACGGTGCCGTTTCCATCGTCATGATATACCGCAGCCCGGAGTAACCGTCTCTTTTCACACTGCGGTGGAGGGAAATAAGCTATTTTGACAATGTCATCGTATTGTAGCATAATTTTAACCTTGCCGGTGGAGAAGTGGGGGTGGGATATGAGGTGGGGTGTGGGGGGGTGGGGTGTAGGGGGATTGATGGATGTCATTAGGTAGAAGGGCGGGGTTTTGATGTGTAGACAAAACCTGGTACACAACAGCAACAAATGAGTGGCCGTTTTGGTTCGTTCGTTTTGTTTCGTTTCGGCTCGGTTCGTTTATTTACCTTTCCATTCGTTTTGTTCCGTTCCGGTTCGGTTCGCTCCATTCGTTTCACTTCGGTTTGATTCGGTTCGGTTCGGTTCGATTCGGTTCGGTTCGGTTCGATTCGGTTCGGTTCGGTTCGGTTCGGTTCGGTTCGGTTCGGTTCGGTTCGGTTCGGTTCGGTTCGGTTCGGTTCGGTTCGGTTCGGTTCGGTTCGGTTCGGTTCGGTTCGGTTCGGTTCGGTTCGGTTCGGTTCGGTTCGGTTCGGTTCGGTTCGGTTCGGTTCGGTTCGGTTCGGTTCGGTTCGGTTCGGTTCGGTTCGGTTCGGTTCGGTTCGGTTCGGTTCGGTTCGGTTCGGTTCGGTTCGGTTCGGTTCGGTTCGGTTCGGTTCGGTTCGGTTCGGTTCGGTTCGGTTCGGTTCGGTTCGGTTCGGTTCGGTTCGGTTCGGTTCGGTTCGGTTCGGTTCGGTTCGGTTCGGTTCGGTTCGGTTCGGTTCGGTTCGGTTCGGTTCGGTTCGGTTCGGTTCGGTTCGGTTCGGTTCGGTTCGGTTCGGTTCGGTTCGGTTCGGTTCGGTTCGGTTCGGTTCGGTTCGGTTCGGTTCGGTTCGGTTCGGTTCGGTTCGGTTCGGTTCGGTTCGGTTCGGTTCGGTTCGGTTCGGTTCGGTTCGGTTCGGTTCGGTTCGGTTCGGTTCGGTTCGGTTCGGTTCGGTTCGGTTCGGTTCGGTTCGGTTCGGTTCGGTTCGGTTCGGTTCGGTTCGGTTCGGTTCGGTTCGGTTCGGTTCGGTTCGGTTCGGTTCGGTTCGGTTCGGTTCGGTTCGGTTCGGTTCGGTTCGGTTCGGTTCGGTTCGGTTCGGTTCGGTTCGGTTCGGTTCGGTTCGGTTCGGTTCGGTTCGGTTCGGTTCGGTTCGGTTCGGTTCGGTTCGGTTCGGTTCGGTTCGGTTCGGTTCGGTTCGGTTCGGTTCGGTTCGGTTCGGTTCGGTTCGGTTCGGTTCGGTTCGGTTCGGTTCGGTTCGGTTCGGTTCGGTTCGGTTCGGTTCGGTTCGGTTCGGTTCGGTTCGGTTCGGTTCGGTTCGGTTCGGTTCGGTTCGGTTCGGTTCGGTTCGGTTCGGTTCGGTTCGGTTCGGTTCGGTTCGGTTCGGTTCGGTTCGGTTCGGTTCGGTTCGGTTCGGTTCGGTTCGGTTCGGTTCGGTTCGGTTCGGTTCGGTTCGGTTCGGTTCGGTTCGGTTCGGTTCGGTTCGGTTCGGTTCGGTTCGGTTCGGTTCGGTTCGGTTCGGTTCGGTTCGGTTCGGTTCGGTTCGGTTCGNGTTGTTGTTGTTGTTGTTGTTGTTGTTGTTGTTGTTGTTGTTGTTGTTGTTGTTGTTGTTGTTGTTGTTGTTGTCGTCGTTGTTGTTGTTGTTGCCGTTGCTGTTGCTGTTGCGGTTGCTGCTGCTGATTCTGCTGCTGCTGCTGCTGCTGCTGCTGCTGCTGCTGCTGCTGCTGCTGTCGCCGCCGTTGTCTTTCGCCCACAGCAACCACTTCCGCGCACAGAAGCTACCTGCTGTGTTGCACAAACAATATGCCGGCCCTTCTCTTTTGTTTCTGTGGACTTTATACCACTGATGTATACAGCAGTACCGGCCCCGCTCACAAGAAAGTAACTCCCAAAAAAGCCAGCAAGGCACCATCCATTGTTCACTCCTACGCTGTCCTACGGAAAAAGAATTTTTCGGGGACCGAAATAAGAAAGCGCAACATAAGCAAGGGTGCTTTCGCTCGCGCCCAGAATAAGAAACTCAGCCCGAGCCCGATTCATGGTTTCTTGTGAGCTGGCCGGTGTTGTATGTAGCAAGTATTGTTCCCTCTCTCTGCTGATATGTTTTTTTTTTTTGCGTCGTGCCTCAGGCGTGTTTCGGCATGGAGCACCCGCGTGTGGCGGCGGGTTTGCACAATCTGGCGGCGTTGCTTCAGGCTCAGGGGAAGCACGAGGAAGCCGACAGACTACAAACGTGGGTTTCTGTCTGTTTTTCTCGCGTTCTTTTTCCTATTTTCCAGATAAATTTGTTGCTCCGTTTTTTTTTTTTTTTCGTTTTTCGCTTTTCGTTTTTCATTTTGGATTTTGTTTTTACAGAAAATGTGACGAGAATAACAAAAGAAAACAAACTAAAGTTCATGAAAAAAATGAGAAAACGGCTCAACGCAACTGCTGTGGTATAAATTATATAACCATCTCGGGATGCGCGGCGATGCATCACAATGGTCGTCCCAACGGACAAAACTACGAATAATATATGTTACTGCCAATACTACTGGTCTGTGTGTGTTGTCTTCACATTAAACCCGTTATTTCTACCCAACCACATCAGTACACCCAGTGTCTGTCCTGATTCCTAATCCTAGAGAGATACAAATTCTGTGGTCACAGACTGTGAAACAGAGAAAAAACAAAACAAAATAAACGCAAATTAATGGGTAAGGCAAGTGAGATGCTAACGTACCGGGTACTGGTCTGGGTATATGAAAACTACTGGGCGTACTTAGACCAAACGTTATAGTACCACTTTGTGGCTCTTTTTTCTTCCCGACTTTTATTTCGGCAAACAAAGATAAAGGCTGTGCAGCAGCAGTGCCTATGGCCAAAGCAACATAATACTCGTATGTATTCAAAATATGGTACGTATCGTTTTCGTATACGTACTCGGTGTACGTCATACGTACATATTATACGTATCGTTCTCGTATATAGTGCAAGGCATGTATTATCGTATATATTTGCGGAACAATAAAAGAGCCAACCAAGATAATGGCGTATTGTGCCTGGCATCATCTCAGGGGTCAGATGATGACGAGACGCCCCTTTTTGTTGGATTTTTCTATCTTGGGGAACATAGTGGCCAACTTTATGCTCCATACGAGGGGTACACCCATTTTCTTTGGCACTATGTTGCTGATAAGATTATGAACGAGCCACAAAGTGGTACCATAACCTTTGGTCTTTATTACGACTACCCCCCTGCATTTCCACATTATCTTGGGTGAACCCGCACCACACCCAATGAAAAACGCCTCTTTTGTATGCGTTACTTGGCTTGGCTTGGTTTGGGTTTGGTGGGGAAACAGGCGTGCGTTGGAGACGTGGGAGCGGGAGTATGGGCCGGACCACCCGAAGCTGGCGGCGTTCCTTAATAATCAGGCGACTCTGAGGTTGGCGCAGGGTGAGATAATTTTCCTGGAAAATGTATTCGCTTCCGTTATACGAGTATATATATAAATTGTTTTGTCATTTCTTGCTTTGCCTTGCTTTGCCTTGCTTTGCTTTGCTTTGCTTTGCTTTGCTTTGCTTTGCTTTGCTTTGCTTTGCTTTGCTTTGTTGGCTGCTTTGCTTGCTTGTTTGTTTGTTTTGTTTGCTTGTTTGCTTTTCCCGCTCTGCTTACTTGTCTTCTTGGTTGATTGATTGACTGACTGACTGATTGATTGATTGGTTGATTGATTGATTGATTGATTGATTGATTGCTTGGTTGCTTGATTGATTGATTGATTGATTGATTGATTGATTGATTGATTGATTGATTGACTGTTTGATTGCTTGATTTATTTTGTTCAGGCAAGCCTGACGAGGCCGAGGAGTTAGGCACGCGCGCGCTCTCCATCGTCGAAAAGGCTTACGGTCCGATGCATCCCGAGCTGGCCACTTGTCTCAACAACCTCAGTGCCCTCCTGCACGCTAGAAGGTATTGCACGCTAGAAGGTATTGCACGCTAGGAGTCAATGCACGCTAGAAGGCATTGCACGCCAGAAGTTATTGCACGCCAGAAGGTATTGCACGCTAGAACGTATTGACGCTACAGTAGAAGGTATTGCCTACCAGAAGGTATTGCACGGTATATAGTATTGCACGCCTAAAGGTATTGCACGCTAAAAGGTACTGCACTCTAGCAGGTATTCTAGCAGGTATTGCACGCTAGAAGGCATTGCACGCTAGAACGTATTGTATACTAGAGTGTATTGCATACTAGAAGGTATTGCACACCAGAATGTATTGCACGCTAGAAGGCATTGAACGGTAGATAGTATTGCACGCCTGAAAGTAGTGCACGCTAGAAGTTATTGCACGCCAGAATACATTGCATGCTAGAAGGTTTTGCACGCGGTAGTGTACTGCACGCCACAAAGGTATTGCACGCCAGAAGGTACTGCACACTGGAGGTATTGCAGGGCGGGGTGTAGGCTTTTGACCATTGACTCTTAATAGGGATGTGAGTAGATTTCTAGGATGCAGCACCGGTATATTACTTGTAGCCTTACCACCACTTAACTGCTTCTAGTGTTCAGCGCAGTATACTGCTTGAATGCTAAAAATCCAGCAACAGTATATACTGCTTTTCGTACTTGAAGTTCGGCACCAGTATACTGCTTGTATACTGCAAGTTCAGCGCCAGCATATATATATATTTTAAAAAATAAAAAACAACAGCTGTGAGCTCGAGGATTTCGTCGAAGCTCATCTTTGCTAGCTGAGTGTAATACTTCGATCGCGCGTATATATATACTGCTTGTATCCTGTAAGTTCAGTACCAGTATGCTGCTGTTGTATTTTGCTCTAGAAGGCACGATTCTAATGTTGCGTATTATTAGTAAGGCAAGTATAAACGACAACCGCCTACGTAACGTCATGTACTCAAGGCGTAAATATAAGGACAGATTTGTCTTCATATTAATGTGAAAAAGGTCCTTATAATGCCGCCCCAAAGTAGAAACTGAAGGTTTCGGTTTTGTCCGGCGATCGCCCGGAAATAATTAAGGCACGACCAGATAAAAAACAAAAACGAAAAAACACTACGAGTATTTGGGGGGAACGTAGTAATCAGGACCAAATACGCTTAGTAAAAACACTGGAATATATAGGTTTTAGAGTATGTTACGGGTCCTGATTACTATGGTCCCACATAATAGGAGAAATATGGTGGCAACAAACGACGAAATAGGAAGGGGAAAAGGTACGTAGAGGGAAAATGTATTATTATGTAATTTATGAGGAAAAAAAACGGAATGAGCGCCCAAGATGTTGGAGGTGTCTATTAGGAGTAGGAACGGGTGCTCCGTCTCGAAAGGGATTTTCGTGGTCAATGGTCAAAACGACCGATTATCCAATATATTACGGGGGGATATATTAATAGTAATCAGGACCAAATAAGCTTAGTATAAATACTGGAATATATATATATACGGTCGCCCCGGTGGTCTAACTGGTAGCCACGAAGCCTGTAGGGCCGGATGTCGAGGGTTCGATTCTCCCCATGGAGGTTCTTATTCTCAAATGACATCGACTGTCGGGAGCGCATATTATAGCGTGGGTAAGCAAAATTCGACGAAAGTCGACGAGGGAAGAAAGTGCTGAAATCTTCTCGCGATAAAAACCAAGGCAAGAACCGTAGTGGGGGAGGAGAGAGAGGAGCCTACTTTGTGACCCCGGATCTAAGTCACGACTAGGGAGGGAGAAAGACGGAAGTACGAAGATCATAAATGGGATGGAAAAAAAGCAAAGAAAAAAAAGAGAGTAGGTTTTAGTGTACGCCATGAGTCTTGATTGCTATTACGGGAAAACCATAGTAAATACTAGTAAATAGGACCACATATTGCTATCAAAAATAGGGAAATGTATGGGTTTTGTGTGTACCCTAGGTCCTAATAGGACCAAATAGTGTTAGTATAAATAGGGAAATTGTAAGTCAGCAGGTGGGCTGGCTAGATGGCTGCAAGAACTGCATCGGGATTGCGCACCAATCCACGGCTCGGCGCGGCGTGGGACCCAGTGTTCTGCGGGTTGTGGCACCCAGCCTCCCTACCCATGGGGCAAGGTGGGGCTGAACCGCTCTGGATAGCGCTGCTCAATTACAGACAGACAGACAGACAGACAGACAGACAGACAGACAGAATAGTAGCATTTAATAACATAGATATATAAATAGGGAAATATGTGTTTTTTTTTTGTGTGTGTGAACCGTAGGTCGCTATTTACTAGTATTTACTATGGTCCACTGTAATACCATTCTGTTTTTTATGGCAGGAGAGACGGCGAAGCAGAGCCGCTGTGCCGCCGGGCCCTAGGGATATCGGAGAACATCTACGGTCCCAACCACCCCAAAATCGCCACTTGCCTCAATAACCTGGCAACTCAGGTGAGACGGCTGGATTTCCCGGCTAGTTTATTGTCACGGGGGGTGGTGGTGGTGGTGGTGGTGGTGTTATTGTTGGTGTTGTTGGTGTTGGCGTTGGTGTTTGTGGTGGTGTTTGTAGTGGTGTTGTTGTTGTTGTTGTTGTTGTTTATGTTTATGTTGGAGCTGGTGTTGGTGTTGGTGTTGGTGTTTGGTGTTGATGCTGATGTTAGTGTTTGGTGTTGGTGTTGGTGGTGTTGGTGTTGATGCTGCTGATTTTGGTGTTGGTGTTGGCATTGTCGTTGGTGCTATTGTTGCCGTTGCTGTTGCTGTTGCTGCTGCTAATGCTCTTAAGTGTTGCTGTTGTTGTTGTGACAACCGCAGGTGCAGGCGAGGGGGGAGTACGAGGAGGCGGAGGGATACTTCACGCGGGCGTTGGACATAGGCAGGCAGGCGTACGGACCGAGGCACCCGAACGTGGCCACGGGACTGTCCAATCTCGCGGGCTTGCTACGGTGTCAGGGTGAGTGTTTCACGTTCTCCGGATATCGATTGGCTTATATCCAATACGTTTTTTGTCCCCACTTTTTTTTCTCTACTATGGTGGGTACCCTGTTTAAGAGAGGGTACCCCTATTTAAGAGACTTAAGAGAGGTAGGTGTGGTATGTACAGGGCGAAAACAACTCTCTTAACTATCCTTCTCTCTTATCCACTGTGGGAAATATATAGGTTTAATGCAGGCGGGTCCAGCGGGTTTGACCTCTAAGTATAAGCCCACGCATGCCCCCCCCCCCCCCCTACCCCACCGCCTCTGCAAAAACAACAGCGTTAAACCAGGAAAGCTTGACGGAGCGGAACCCCTGTTCCGAATGGCGATCGAAACAGGGGAGAAGGCACTTAGTCCCGACCCCCCCCTCCCGATCGCCTCCATCACAGCCACCCGCAGTGACTGAACAGCCCCGCCGCTCGCCCGAGAACGCTTCAGCGTAAATGGCCGCCCACAGCCAGCGTAAATCCGCCCTGCGAGGCAAAGTTTGAGAACCTGCCTCGCTCAAAAATGCACTTGAAAGCCAGTGGAAACCCACACAATTTCAATTTCATCACAACTTGAGCGAATTAGCAAACACATAAGCAACCAGCAACCACAAGCAACTACGCTGTCGCTACTGCTGCTGTACACACAACACCCAGCAGCAGAGGCATACAGCTGGCACGCAGCCACACCGCTGGCGCTCATAGCATCAAATGAAGCAGGTAGTTGGCAGTTGGGCGTTGTTCGAAAACGAACTCTCGCGGAACCAATAAAACACTCGGAAGCAGCAGACAGCAGCACAGCAAGCCTTTACCCTTCCGTCTCTTTTCGCTCACACTTGACCAACGGTTTATGTGATCTTCATCAATGTATAGAAAGAGAGGCACGCTTTTCATTATCTGCATCTATGTATTATACGTACAGAAAGAGAGGCACTTGCACAGCAGCAGTACCGATTATCCAGCGGCGAAGTACGCTGACTCACGATAACACGATGCTCGCGCTTGACACCCTGGTCCCACCCGGACCTGAACCCTAAGTTTGGAGGACTCAGGTCTCGCGGAACCAATAAAAGACTCGGAAGCAGCAGCCAGCAGCACAGCAAGCCTTTACCCTTCCGTCTCTTTTCGCTCACACTTGACCAACGGTTTATATTATCTTCATCAATGTATAGAAAGAGAGGCACGCTTTTCATTATCTGCATCTATGTATTATACGTATAGAAAGAGAGGCACTTGTACAGTAGCAGTACCGATTATCCAGCGGCGAAGTACGCTGACTCACGATAACACGATGCTCGCGCTTGACACCCTGGTCCCACCCGGACCTGAGCCCTAAGCATTGTTGCCTGCCGTATGATACATATACCCTGCTCGCCTTGGCACACCCTCGTCCCACTCGGACCTGAGTCCTCAAACTTAGGGCTCAGGTCCGGGTGGGACCAGGGTGTCATGCGCGAGCATCGTGTTATCGTGAGTCAGCGTACTTCGCCGCTGGATAATCGGTACTGCTGCCGTACAAGTGCCTCTCTTTCTATACGTATAATACATAGATGCAGATAATGAAAAGCGTGCCTCTCTTTCTATACATTGATGAAGATCACATAAACCGTTGGTCAAGTGTGAGCGAAAAGAGACGGAAGGGTAAAGGCTTGCTGTGCTGCTGTCTGCTGCTTCCGAGTCTTTTATTGGTTCCGCGAGAGTTCGTCTTCGAACAACACCCAACTGCCAACTACCTTCTTCATTTGATGCTATGAGCGCCAGCGGTGTGGCTGCGTGCCAGCTGTATGCCTCTGCTGCTGGGTGTTGTGTGTACAGCAGCAGTAGCGACAGCGTAGTTCTTGTGGTTGCTGGTTGCTTATGTGTTTGCTAATTCGCTCAAGTTGTGATGAAATTGAAATTGTGTGGGTTTCCACTGGCTTTCAAGTGCATTTTTGAGCGAGGCAGGTTCTCAAACTTTGCCTCGCAGGGCGGATTTACGCTGGCTG
>MEHQ01000066.1:0-13724 GCA_008828725.1 Saccharina japonica | reverse complement strand
TGCCCCCCCCCCCCGAAATAAGCGTATGTATTTGGTCCCAGATCGGGGCGTCCAGAAAAAAGAGAAAACGACACACCACACCCCCAGAGGTCGGAATAGAAAACCGTTGCAACCGTTGTGATCACATGATGAAATAAGAAAATGGGAAAAAAAATATCCTTATTTTCATTTTTTCACTTGGTTTTAGTAACCCCCCCCCCGTTGGGTTGGCGTCGGTTGGCAACGACGCTGTAAAACACGCCACTCCGCTTGCTGACCGGCGCATAGTGTCGGCATTACAGCCGTGGTCATCGTTATGGTATATGTCGGTAGGTCACGACTCTTATGGTCGGTAGTTGTTAGTCTCGAATGAGAAATAGTGTTAAGCGTTCATGCTGGCGTGCTATGTTCTCGGGAGAGTTGTTATGGACAGGAAGTTCTGGTTGAGCTAGACAACCAGGGTGCCGTTTTTTTTTGTTATTTGTTTTTGGCGGTCACCAAAGCTGGCGGTCGAGTAGATCATTTGTGCGGGGTGGAGAACCTTTGTTCCGCACAAGGGGAATGGTCGTATCACGTAGTGTTAATATGGTAAGGCGTCCGTGAGGCAGTTACATAGTAAAACCCATTGCTGTCTCCGGAAGTGGCCACACCAGAAATTAAATTAACTCATTGAAGCTGTCGTCCATATGCAAGTCCGCCTCAGAGGCGGTTCTTAGCAGGATGCAGCTCACCCTCCATGCGACTCGCGCAATACCTCATGGCGTTTCGCGCTTGGTGCAAGCAATGTCTGCCTGGTTGGTGAAAACCCAACGCGCTCCGTCCCGGCATTGTAGGGATGCGAGGGTCTATGGTCATATGACTACGGCCGTGCACAACATGAGTACACCCCCCCGTCATATAAATATATGATATATTTATAGGTTGGGTTGGCGTCGGTTGGCAACGACGCTGTAAAACACGCCACTCGCTGGTGAGCTAGACAACCAGGGTGCCGTTTTTTTTTGTTATTTTTTTTTGGCGGTCACCAAAGCTGGCGGTCGAGTAGATCATTTGTGCGGGGTGGAGAACCTTTGTTCCGCACAAGGGGAATGGTCGTTTCACGTAGTGTTAATATGGTAAGGCGTCCGCGAGGCAGTTACATAGTAAAACCCATTGCTGTCTCCGGAAGTGGCCACACCAGAAATTAAATTAACTCATTGAAGCTGTCGTCCATATGCAAGTCCGCCTCAGAGGCGGTTCTTAGCAGGATGCAGCTCACCCTCCATGCGACTCGCCCAATACCTCACGGCGTTTCGCGCTTGGTGCAAGCAATGTTTGCCTGGTTGGTGAAAACCCAACGCGCTCCGTCCCGGCATTGTAGGGATGCGAGGGTCTATGGTCATATGACTACGGCCGTGCACAACATGAGTACACCCCCCCCCCCCCCCCCCAGGGCCCGTTTTAACGAAGACAGCAAAAATTCAATTTGGAAAATAAAATCCTATTTGAATGTGATTTCGCAAAAAAAAACACTGGTTTGTTTGCGTCCTATGGGGAATAGTTAATTGCTCGTTCAAATATTTATGAAATCGAAAAAACGCAGCATCCGTCACAGCGCCCAGGTGAAACAAATCGACGAGAGGAGACGAGAGGGAAAGCATGCGTCGACGCGTGCGCGCCGCCGCCAGCATACTTTTGCTTTTGACCGCCCAGGCTAGGAAGCTATCGCTCTCAGGGTCTCCTGGGTGGGCGTAGGGATCCCTGGAACGCCACGGGCGAGACAGGGGCGGCGATGGTGTTATCGAAGTCTTGAGCGTATCATGCTGTTTTTGGGTCGATCGCTCGGTTTTTGATCGGGTTGGAGCATCGAGCTGGTTGAAAAGTTGGGATTGCGACCGCCATGATTGGTTTTGAGGCGCCACCGCCGGGGTACGCTGTGCTATGGTCTATAAGCGTGGAAGCGGCTGTTGTCCCGGTGGCCTCGGGTTGTGGTTCACGTGTTGTCGCCTCGGTCGTGGTCATCGATGCCACCAAGAAATGACCAGATTGTACCGGGGGCGTTTGCCCACCGTGGACATGCCGGTCCAAGTCGGGGCCAACTCCTCAATTTGATTTGAATTCTTTGGAAAAGAAGGTCCTGGGACCTTCTTGGTTTTTTCGTCCAATTCAAATGGATTATACCCAAAAATCCTAATATTTGGTGCTGGTGCGTGTGTTGACCAATGAAAAGCGTATTTGAATTTTATTTTTTCCAAATTGAATTTATTTCATACTCGTTAAAACGGGCCCTAACGAACAAAAAATTCTTTGAGATGTCGAAAAAAAAAAAATCGACCACACTCCTCTGAACACCTAAAAAACCGCGACCCCTCTGAATAAACGCCATCTTATCAGGGAACGTCGTGGAGGCCGAGGCCCTTTTCCGTCGAGGCATCGCGACCATGGAGGCTGCGCACGGACCGGACCACCCGGATGTAGCCGCGGTGCTTAGCCATTTCGCCTCGCTGTTGCACGACCAGGTACATACATGATTCATCTGTCACACCGGCCGGCCTGGTTGTCTACAGTACCCTTTTAGAACTGCACTGTCTAGAACTAAATATTTCACTCTAATTCCAAGTGTTTTGTCCCCACATCGGGTCTGCAGTCCTAAATGGGTTAATAATCTCTTATATCTGGCCAGACTGGAGTTCTTATGTAAGGCAGGGCAAGGGTGTGTCCTACACTATTTTCAGTACAATAATAGGTCGTGTTCGTATTTTCGTCCCAAAAAGTTCAGCCTGAAATTCTTAACTGCCCAAGTTCTTAAAGTCCTGTCGCGTACTGTAGTGGTCAGCTTCAAATGTTACTAACATTGGTACCCGAGTTTCAAATGGCACCACCGTGGTAAGGTTTTGAGTTTACTTCAAAATAAATAAAAAGGAACCAGTTGCTGAGAGCGCCTTCGTAGCGTGGGTATATAGGCGGAATTTGACGCGAGTCGACGAGAGGGAAGAAAGTGCTGAAATCTTCTCGCGATAAAAATGAAAAGGCACGTGCCGTAGTGGGGTGGGGGCGGAGAAGAGCCTACGTAGTGAGTGACCCCCCCCCCCCGGATCTGAGTTACGACTAAAGAGCGAGAGAGAAAAAGAAGGGCGAAGATTATAAATGAGATGGAAACAAAATACAAAACGAAACAAAAAACAGTTGTGTTCGCTCTGTAGCGCCTGTTGAGTAGTGTGCCGGCTGCCCGCTATAGTGCCTGTGAAATCGCTTGGCACAGACGGGGAGTAACCAGTGTGGTATATAGAGTGCGGAATAGAGCCGGTTGCCGCTATATAGTGCCGGTATTGTTGCCTGGCGCATACCGGCACTATAGAGGGACCATGAATGTACCACGTGTACGGTACCAGTACATGGCACCACTCTGGGCGGAAATGTAAGGACATTTGGACCATTATTCCGAATACCGAACGTTGATTATATTTCCGGACACGGTGGTACCCTGTTACACGGTGCCACTCTGTGTCCGGTTACATCTACCTGTTATATGCTACCAGGTATCACTCTATCCGTAAATGTAAGGACCGTTTGTGTATTCATTTTTAATATATTACACGCTCGAAAACGTATCCTTCGTATTTTTTTGTTTTCCTTTTAGTTTTCCTTTTTTTATTTTCGCCCTTCTTTCTACCGCTCGCTTTATCTTTACCGCTACCGTTACCGCTGCCGTTACCTTTGCCGTTACCGCTCGTTACCTTTAGCGTTGTCGCTACAGTTATCGCTCGTTACCTCTACCGTTACCGCTACCGCTACAGTTGCCGCTCGTTACCTTTATCGTTATCGCTACCGCTACAGTTACCGCTCGTTACCGTTGCCGCTCGCTACCTTTAACGTTAGCGTTACCGCTACAGTCACCGCTCGTTACCTTCACTGCTATCGTTACCGTTACTATCACCGTTACCGCTACCGTTCCCGCTCGTTACCTTTACCGTTACCGCCACAGTTACCGCTCGTTACCGCTACAGTTACCGCTCGTTACCGATACCGTTACCGCTACCGCTACAGTTACCGATCGTTACCTTCACCGTTACCGTTACCGCTACAGTCACCGCTCGTTACCTTCACTGCTATCGTTACCGTTACTATTACCGTTGCCGTTACGCCATCCAGGGGCGAGACGAGGAGGCGAAGAAGCTCGTTCGGCGAGCACTGGAAACTGTCGAGAAATTCTTCGGACCCGAGCACCCCGTAGCGGTGCAGTTGCGAGCGATCCTCGGCCCAGGTGGATGGGGGGGAGACGAGGGGCTATAGTATAGTTGGTGTTGGATATCGAAAGTTCGATATTTTGACGTGTCGATCGAGTTCGATATTGTGATACTTCGATCGAGTTCGATATTATGATAACTGGTATATCGGAAGTTCGACATTATGATATATATATATATATCGAAAGTTCGATACTTTGATATATCGATCGATCGAGTTCGATCATTTGATGTATTGAAAGTCCGATATGTCGACGTATCGAATTTTTCGATAGCATACCTATCACTAGCTATAAGCTTCCCTTCAGTTTCCTGTTATGTCCTGCTGTGTGCCCTCTTGTGTTGTTTGGTGTAGGGTGCAGGCGGGGGCGGGGGAGGGGGGCGTACTCAATTTCGTGGCTGTGCCTTAGTCCCATTGCTCATGTACCACGCCGAACCCTTTCGAAGCGGAGCAGGAAGGGGGTGATGGGGGAGAGAATGGAGAGGAGAGGAGAAGGATGGGGAGGATGGGAGGGGAGGGTTATCCAATGTCCACGGCCGTAGTCTATGACCATAGACCCTCGCATCCCTACAATGCCGGGACGGAGCACGTTGGGTTTTCACCAACCAGGCAGTTGTGGACTGGGGGGGGGGGGCGTGTACTCATGTCGTGCACGGCCGTAGTCATATGACCATAGACCCTCGCATCCCTACAATGCCGGGACGGAGCGCGTTGGGTTTTCACCAACCAGGCAGACATTGCTTGCACCAAGCGCGAAGCGCCGTGAGGTATTGGGCGAGTCGCATGGAGGGTGAGCTGCATCCTGCTAAGAACCGCCTCTGAGGCGGACTTGCATATGGACGACAGCTTCAATGAGTTAATTTAATTTCTGGTGTGGCCACTTCCGGAGACAGCAATGGGTTTTACTATGTAACTGCCTCGCGGACGCCTTACCATATTAACACTACGTGATACGACCATTCCCCTTGTGCGGAGCAAAGGTTCTCCACCCCGCACAAATGATCTACTCGACCGCCAGCTTTGGTGACCGCCAAAAAAAATAACAAAAAAAAACGGCACCCTGGTTTTTTAGCTCACGCAGCGAGTGGCGTGTTTTACAGCGTAGTTGCCAACCGACGCCAACCCAACCTATAAATATATGTATAGGGGGGAGGGGGGGGGTACTCATTTGTTGCTTGCCTTAGTCATTTGACCATTGACCACGCATCCCTTTCGAGACGGAGCGGGGGGGTAGAACTACAGCAGTAGTGTGCTCACCAACGTTGTTCGGGACAAGCCTATCCTTTACACCTTCACGTATCATGGCATCATTGCCGCTATAGGCGAGAGGGCGGAAGCGTTGGTGGTACCTTTTGTTGACGTGTTTGCTTCTACAAAGTCAGAAGCACTAAGAAGCAGCAGCTTGGCGGCGTCACTCACTTCCATTTCATTTGTTTTTGGGGGGGTACGTACTCCCGCGTATTGCCACGTTTGGATGCACGGTTTTGCTGGGACGGTGTGGTTCGTGGGGCCGCGGGGGGCGAAGCGCGTATAGTTAAAAATTTGTTACCGTTACTTGAACGGTAATTTCTTACTTCGAATTATCCCCCCCCCCCGTTATTGCAGCACATACGCGGTAATCGGCAATGATATTTGTTACTGTTGCGTATACCGGTAATTCGATTTGTTACCCCGTATACATGAACGGTAATTCGTTTTGTTGCCGTAACATGAACGGCAATTCAATGTGTTACCCTTGCTTAATCGGTAATCCAATTTATTACCTTCGCCTAAACGGATGACAGAGGCGTTAACCCTTATAGGACTGGATTCCCGTTTTGGGGACAAATCACTTAGAAATAGACTGGTTTGTCCCCAAAACGGGACTGCAGTTCTAAAAGGGTTAAGCACCTGCTGGCCCAAACCTTTTTCTATTTTACCTGGTACATATACACGTGAGAATCGAACCCCAGAAACAACTCTTAGCCGCATTCGAGGGTACCACTATTAATAGACCATCGGGGCGACCGTCATTTTTTTTTTTTTTTCCCATCCCATTCATTATCTTCGCACTTCTGTCTTTCTCCCTCCCTAGTCGTAACTCAGATCCGGGGCCACAAAGTAGACTCGTCTGCCTCCTCCCCCACTACGGTTCTTGCCTTGATTTTTATCGCTCTCGTCGACCTTCATCGAATTTTGCTAACTCACGCTCTCGCGCTTTCAGCTAGTCAAGATATTTTTTGCGAGAAAAAGTCTTTATGTACGAGCATGCACTCGAGGGGTCTCGAACTCGCGACCTTGACGCTAACAAGCTTCCTTCGTGGTTCCCTGCTAGCCCACCGGGGCGACCTTCTACACGTATATTGCGATTTAGTTTTCACCTTCGAGCGACACCGTTTTAGTTATTCCATTCTGTCATGACATTCACGATATGATATATGCAATCCCATGCTACCTTACGTGGCGCATATTATATGCAATCCCATATATATGTATGAATATGTGCTTTAGAATTTTTGTTCGGTGTATCACTGAGGACAGAAAAAAAAATGTACCAGGTAGGGCAGTTTCATCTTTCGTACGAATGACTGAACGATCGTTACAGTAAAAATAACAACAGCGCTAGCTTCTATTATAGGGTACTACTACTACTGTGGTACGGGGGGAGACATATAGTAAAATAGGACCAAACATTGCACAGATGCTCCGAGTATACTCGATACTCCAAGTATACTCGGAGTATCGAGTATTTTTCGTACTCCCGAGTACTGAGAGTATTAGAGTACTGGTGGCCTAAATACTCGGAGTACTTGGAGTATGAGCAGTACTGAAGGCCCAAATACTCCGAGTTCTGGGAGTATGAGCAGTACTTCTACTCGAGTACAAGCAATACTCGGGAGTAAGAACATCTGAATTACTCGGAGTACTCCGAGTATCGGGAGTATTGGACACCGAAATACTGCGAGTGCACAAAGTACCTGAAGTATCTTTTTCTCGAAAATACTCTAATTATACTCCGAGGTAATGGGAGCATCTGTGAATTTTGAAATGCTATAAACGCCAGTAACATGCTCCCAGAACCTAGGAGGAATGACGGTCGAGTCTTTAAAATGACTAGCGGTACGGCCACGGCTCCGCCCGTGGCGCTAGCTTTGCGTTGCCCATAGTACTCGCATTAACAGTGTGCTGTGATGTACCACTCTGAACCGGAAAATAATAACCAGGGGCGGTATCGACCCAGGGGGTGTTTTCCTCCCCGGGTTATTAGAGTTGTAGTTTTCCGCAAGGATTTCTGATCCGGGGATGCGACGTTATCATCCCCGGGTCCGGTGGGACCTCGCCGTTGCCCCGAGGGGCAACTCGCGCCGCGCGCTGGCTCCATGAGAGACAGCCAACCGTAAATCAGCCCGTGGGGTTAGGGTTTCCACACCTTATGGGGCGGTATCGACCCGGGGGATGTCCGTTTTCGTCCCCGGGCTGTTGGAGTTGTAGATGTATGGAAGGATTTCTGACCCGGGGATGGCACGGTATCATCCCCGGGTGCGGTGGGACTTCGACGTTGCCCCGGGGGGCAACTCTCGCCGCACGTTGGCTCTATAAGGGCCAGGCAACCGAAAATTAGCCCGTGGGGTTGGGTTTTCCACACCTTGTGGGGCGGTATCAACCCGGGGGGTGTTTGCTTCGTCCTTCGTCCACGGGTCGTTGGAGTTGTAAATTTATGGAAGGACTTCTGACCCGGGGGTGGGATCATATCATCCCCTGGAGCGGCGGGACCTAGCCGTTGCCCCGAGGGGTAACCCTCGCTGCGTGCTGGATCTCTCGGCTCCAGCGCCGCAGCCAAATCAGCGATCAGCCAATGGTGGTAGGGTTTGCGGGGCGGTATCGAGCCCGGGGATGTCATTTTCGTCCCCGGATTGTTGGATTTGTAGATGTATGGAAGGATGTACGACCCGGGGATGAGACGTTATCATCCCCAGGTGCGGTGGGACTTCGACGTTGCCCCGGGGCAACTCCCACCCGCACGCTGGCTCTATGAGGGCCAGGCAACCGCAAAAAAAACCGTGGGGTTGGGGTTTCAACACCTTGTGAGGCGGTATCGACCCGGGCGGTGTCCGTTTGTGTCCCCGGGTCTTTGGAGTTGTACATGTATGGAAGGACTTCTGACCCGAGCGTGCGGCGGGACCTCGCTGTTGCCCCGAGGGGCAACCCTCGCTGCGTGCTGGCTCTATGAACTCCAGCGCCCCAGCCAAATCAGCAATCAGCCAGTGGTGGTGGGGTTTCCACACCTTGCGGGGCGGTATCGACCCGGGGGATGTCTGTTTTCGTCCTCGGGTTGTTGGAGTTGTAAATGTATGGAAGGATTTATGACCCGGGGATAGGAATTTATCATCCCCGGGTGCGGCGGGACTTCGACGTTGCCCCGAGGGGCAACTCTCGCCGCACGCTGGCTCTATAAGGGCCAGGCAACCGTAAAATTTGCCCGTGGTATTGGGGTTTCCACACCTTGTGAGGCGGTATCGACCCGGGGGATGTCCGTTTGCGTCCCCGGGTCGTTGGAGTTGTAGATGTATGGAAGGATTTCTGACCCGGGGATGGGATCATATCATCCCCGTGTGCGGCGGGACCTCGCTGTTGCCCGGAGGGGCGACCCTCGCTGCGTGCTGGCTCTATGAACTTCAGCGTCCCCCAGCCAAATCAGCAATCACCCAGTGGTGGTGGGGTTTCCACACCTTGCGGGGCAGTATCGACCCGGGGGATGTCTCTTTTCGTCCACGGGTTGTTGGAGTTGTAAATGTATGGAAGGATTCATGACCCGGGGATGGGAAGTTATCATCCCCGGGTGCGGCGGGACTTCGGCGTTGCCCCGAGGGGCAACTCTCGCCGCGCGCTGGCTCTATGAGGGCCAGGCAACCGAAAATGTTCCGTGGTATTGGGGTTTCCACACCTTGTGAGGCGGTATCGAACCGGAGGATATGTCCGTTTGCGTCCCCGGGTCGTTGGAGTTGTAGATATACGGAAGGATTTCTGACCCGGGGATGGGAATTTATCGTCCCCGGGTGCCGCGGGCTCCCTGAGTCTCAGCCAATCAGTGACTGACCAACTGATGGGGGTGGGGTTTCCATACCGTGCGGGGCAGTGTTGACCCGGGAAATCGCCGTTTTTGCCCCCGGTTGGTCGGAGTTGTAGAGGTATGGAGGGATTTCTGATACGGGGATGGGAGCCTATTTTCCCCGGGTTCGGCGGAACCTCGGTGGCTCTTTTCAGCACCGATGTTCTAGAAAGAGCCAGCAACCACTGGCATGGATTTGGGCAACCAATCAGCTGCCAGAATAGTCATTCAAAAATTCTAAGTCAGCAGGTAGGCTGGCTAGATGGCTGCCAGAACTGCATCGGGATTGCGCCACGGCCACGGCTCGGCGCGACATGGGACCCGGTGTTCTGCGGGTTGTGGCACCCAGCCTCCCTACCCATGGGGGCAGGTGGGGCTGAATCGCTCTGGATAGCGCTGCTCAATTACAGACAGACAGACAGACAGACAGACAGACAGACAGACAGACAGAATAGCAGCATTTAATAATATAGATGCAAAGATGCTCCAAACGTACTTCACACTCCGACTATACTCCGAGTATCGAGTCATTTCGTACTCCCGAGTACTTAAGAGTATTAGAGTACTGGCGGCCTGAATACTCGGAGTACTTGGAGTATGATCAGTACTGAAGCCCCAAATACTCGGAGTACAAGGAGTAACCGCAGTATCGAACCCCGAAATACTCCGAGTACAAGCAGCATCGAGAGTGTTCAAAACCGAAATACTCCGAGTACGAGCATATCCCGGAGTATCGAACCCCGAAATACTCCGAGTACACGAAGTACCTAAAGTAATTTATCTCCAATACTCCTCACTTTACTCCAAGGTACTCGGAGCATCTGTGAACATTGTTGGTAAAATCAGGAAAATATACAGGTTTTTTGTTTACTACGCCTTAGGTTCCTACTTCCCATCTATGGCCCACCGCAATAATAATGAAACCTGCCGTTAAAATATGATACGCTGTGCAGGGTCTATACATCACAGATCCAACCACTCAGGAAACACGCTACAGTACGGCAGAGGGTATGTATACACATATATACACATATCATACGCACAATTTGACGCGAGTAAACGAGAGGGGAGAAGCACATGGTGGACTCTTCTCCCGTGACACAACTGAAGGCATGATGCCGAGTGGTACGATAGAGGTATAAGGTATACCTTTTTTTGGCTGAAACGTTTTCTGAATGACCTAGTAAAGCCTCCTTGGGGCCCGTTTGAACGAAGAAGAAAAAAAAAACAATTTGGAAAAAAAAATTCAAATCCGCTTTTCATTGGTCAACACACGCACCAGAACCTAAGATTAGGATCTTGGGGCATAATATTTGGTGCTGGTGCGTGTGTTGACCAATGAAAAGCGAATTTGAATTTTATTTTTTCCAAATTGAATTTATTTTATACTCGTTAATATGGGCCCTTAGGGCCCGTTTTAACGAAGAAGAAAAAAAATCAATTTGGAAAAAAAAAAATTCAAATCCGCTTTTCATTGGTCAACACACGCACCAGCACCAAAGATTAGGATCTTGGGGCATAATATTTGGTGCTGGTGCGTGTGTTGACCAATAAAAAGCGAATTTGAATTATATTTTTTTCAAATTGAATTTATTTTATACCTGGTACTCGTTAATTCTGGCCCTTAATCCAAATTCGTCGGTCTTTCATCCTTTGTGTTGGCAACAGTTTTCATTGCACAGCTAGACTATGGGACTGCTGTTAATCGGGTAACCCTTTTTTTTCCCTCCAAAATCAGTGTGCAGGCTACTGCAGGTATAGAGCTCCTCAAGTGACCACCCTCAGAAATAACATGGTGCACCTGCATCCAGGCTACCGTAGCATGCATCTGATGGCGTACCGTAGCGGGGAGGGGGGAGGAGGCCCGCCATGTAGTATTACCCCGGATCTAAGCTGAGTCGCGAAAGGGAGACAGACCCTGGGCGTACTTTATATCGTCGTGTAGAATCGACAAGGTCGCCTATGCGTTCGTTCGTGTTGTGGTGACCACGCGTCGGCCTTGAGGTTGCGATTGGTGGGTAACGGGAATAATGGGAATGGTATCGGTAACGGTAAAGGCATCAGTGACGGTAATTAATGGTAATGGTATCGGTAGCGGTAAAGGCATCGGTAACAACGGTAATGGTAGGGGGGGGGGGGGGGGGGGGGGGGCNNNNCACGCATCCCTTTCGAGACGGAGCACCGTTCCTACTCCTAATAGAGACACCTCCAACACTTGGGCGCTCATTACGTTGTTTCCATATATTACAAAGAAACATTTTGCTAATCTTATCCCCTTCCTGTTTCGCCGCCTGTGGCCACCATCTATCTCCTAAGATAGCGATCGTTTTCTCGCTACTATTTAGTGTACCAAACTGCTCCATGTCACACTCGTCTATTTTCCTCATCTCCTCCTCTAGCACATCCCTTTCCTCCTTGTACCTTTCACATTCTCCCACTATGTGATTTCTACTCTATGGCTTTGCCACATGGGCACATCTGTGCATCTACTTCCTCCTCCTCCCTACTGGTATACCTCCTTCTTCTTTCTGGCAGGTCCAGGTCCCCTACACGAAATCGCAGTTTCAGCTTTTTCGCGAAGTCCATTGGGCCGTGCAGATACCTTTTCATTCCTATTCCTTCTCTCAACCCCCCGTATATCTCTAAGTGTTCTTCCCCTTCCACCTTCTTTCTCAGCGCTAGCCTTTCCCTTCTTTCTATCCTTTCTTTTACTTCTGTCTTGTATCCGCTAAATTTCTCTATGGCCAGCATCTCTCTTTGGTTTCCTATATCCTTCCATACTTTCTCGACTACGCTATCCCACCTGGTAGGGGTAGGGATAACTGTAATAAAAGTATCGGTAACGGTGAAGGTATTTTCAACGGTAATGATGGTAAGGGTATAATGGAAATGGTAATACTGTAGTATTGGTGATGGTATCGGTAATGGTAGGGGTAGGGATAACGGTAAAGGTACCGGTAACGGTGAATACATCGGTAACGGTAATAAATGCATTGGTAACGGTAAAGGTATCGGTAACGGTAAAGGCATCGGCAACGGTATTAAATGTATTGGCAACCGTAATAATGGTAAGGGTATAATGGACATGGTGATAGCGTTGGTAACAGTATCGGTAACAACGTAACAACGGTAATGGTAGGGGTAGGGATAACGATAAAGGTAACGGTATCGGTAACAACAGTAATCGTAGGGGTAGGGATAACGGTACTTAAGGTACCGGTAACGGTGAAGGCAACAGCAACGGTAAAGGTATTGGCGACGGTAATAATGGTAAGGGTATAACGGAAAAGGTAATAGTATTGGTAATGGTATTGGTACGGTAGTGGTAGGGACAACGGTAAAGGTAACGGTAATGGTATCGGTAATAACGGTAATTATATCGGTAACAACGGTAATGGTAGGGGTAGGGACAACACTAAAGGTAACGGTAATGGTATCGGTAACAACGGTAATTTTATCGGTAACAACGGTAATAGTAGGGGTAGGGATAACGGTAATAAAGGTATCGGTAGCGGTAATGATGGTAGGGGTAGGGCCGCTGTGGCGAGGCCCTGTTGGCATTCCATCAGATGCAAACCTCTCCTGAAGGCATGCCAACAACGCGGGCGTCTACAGCAAGGCTTTCTGGCGGCGGGAGACTGCCAAAAATGATTGTTCAGTTTGTTTTGTTCGGTTGTCGCTTTAAACCTCTCAAATCAAACAACAACTTTTAAGCTTGCTTCCAACCTGCAGTGACTGGTGATTCCGTGAGATTGTATCTGCCGCAATCAATGGCAACGCTTTCGATACGATAATATACTGCGGTATCGAAACTTTGATAATTCGATATATATATCGAAAGTTCGAAAATTCGATATATGGAAACTTTCACACCTCGCACAGATAATCAACAGATCATCGATTCCCGCAGTTGATGATCTAGATATTTCAGGGCAGATATATTCCTGATCTGTATGATCTGTATGATCTAGCTCACGTTGCCGGGTGGGAATCGCATAATCTGCATGATATAATAGCACAATTTCCATGGGTTGGAGCTGTACTATACAGATCCTGCACAAATCTCTCACAGCGGCAGGTGAGGGGACCAGATTATCTAGATGATCTATATATAGATAGATCATCATCTGAACGAGGTGTGGACACTTTCGATACGATGTCGAACGCCAATATATATATAGAAACCCTAGATAAACCTACAGCAGGGAACAATGTATTAACGTCATTACCATTGGCAGGGAATATTAAGCAGCGTCATATGCTGCCTGGCGGGCATCAATCTGTCCCGAAATATAAGCACCATTTATATTGAAAATTTCTATACAAACGGTGCTTATATTCAAGTACGTAGTTGTACGAGAGATGCGAAACACGAGACAGGCGCGGCGGTGGTGTGTGAGCAGACTATTAATAGAACACATCGCATCTG
>MEHQ01000433.1:0-87161 GCA_008828725.1 Saccharina japonica | reverse complement strand
CCCCCCCCCCCCCCTCCACTGCGCAAACACTCCCACCCCCACCCCATCCCGGCGCGCGTGCTTTTTTTTTTCTTCCCGACGCAACAAAACAGAGAACAGGCGCGAAAGAACGTGTCTTAGCAAGGAACCAGCAGCAGCAAAAACACTCCCCAACCAACTATGATATCACACTAAGCAGGCCAGTAGTCGCAGCGCAGCCATCACAGCCCCACAGCCCCTCAGCCCCCCCCCCCCCCCCCCCCCCCCCCCCCCCCCCCCCCGCCACAACGCACTGCTCAAAGGGACCCACCCCCCCTACACGTCAACACTTCACGTCGAACACAACACCATTCCTCCGAAAAACAAAAAAAAACGCCCCGAGACCAGCAAAAACGCCAAAACGATAACTTTCGGCGCCCCCGCCCAGAGCACACACTCCCATTACCCCGGAAAATGGTCCCCTCAAGAAAACCGCCTATTTCTCGACCAAACCTCAGCCAGGGAAAGGAATGAGTGGGGGTCAAGGTCCCGGGAAGTAGACCGCACCCAGTCTATGCCTCAAAAGTGTCGGGGCATGGTTTCTGTTCCCCTTATGCCGACCCCATTTTGGAGGAGGGGGGGGGGGGGGGGGGATTTTCACCACAACGCCTAATACTTCTTAACGCCCCGCTTCCTCTCTTTCGCCGCGCACGTGTATATGAAAAACCGTGGAGCTCTCTCAGCCACAACCGTCGAGATCCGACGGGCTCACCGGTATCCCGTCGGTAAATTAAGTCCAACGGTACATTTTTAGTCCAACGGTACAGTTTCTTTTTTAGTCAAATCGGTACATTGGTGGCTGGCGTCCATCGGCACGTTAATCCACCTGCGTCGAGAAGCGCAACAAAAGCGAAGAGTAAGAAGCGAAAGAAAGGCAAGGCACGTACACGAAGGAAAGACAGAAACACACGATTTTGAGTGTCAAAAACGTGGGACATGCAATGCGTTTACGGGGTGGGGGGGGGGGGGGGGGCGTGTGTGTGGGACTCGGCGAAAACGGTTTTCAGCAGGTCCGTCGATTTTGGGTTAAGGTAAGGATCCCGAGCATTCAGAAAATATTTCAGCCAAAAAAGGTACAGTACCTCTTACATTTCAGCCAAAAAAGGTACAGTACCTCTTACATTTCAGCCAAAAAAGGTATATACAGTACCTCCATCGTAGCACGCGCCACAACACAACACAGCTCTCAACACACCTTGATGGACGCGTAAATCTTCCGCGTGAACCACAGGCAGGAGTAGAAGCCGATGCACCCCGTCAGGGCCGACAGGCCGGCCGAGAGGAGCGCCATGTACCCAAAGTACAGAACGTACGTCGCCAACATGGTCGACTGGAGGTTGCTAAAGTAGATGGCCGAGTAGGCGAATACCCACGCCCCCGTCGACCCCGCCGTGAGGAATGAACGCCACCACCTGATTCGGAAAAAAAAAATCGGTAAAAAACACAATCGGTTGTGTGCGACGACGGAAAAAAAGGAGATAATTTTAGTAAAAGAGAAAAAAGGGAACTCTTTCCGAGAATACTTCGGGGTTTGCTTGTTCGTGAGAGAATGAGTGAGGCATGTTGGTGCTCTATTCTGTGTGCGCGTTTGATAATTTAACTTATTTATGGTTAAAAAAACAAAATCGGTTGTGTGCGACGACGGAAAAAAAAAGGAGAGGATTTTAGTAAAAAGAGAAAAAAGGGAACTCTTTCCGAGAATATTCCGTGGTTTGTTTGTTCGTGAGAGAGAATGAGTGAGGCACGTTGGTTCTCTTATTCTGTGTGCGCGTTTGGGAATTGAACTTATTTATGGTAGCCACTGAACTGTTTGGTTCACTGCCTAGGTGGAAAGTGGGTACGGCACGGGATGGTGCTGGCTGACTGGTAGAATAATCGGGTTTTCGGAAGACGGAAATGAACGGAGCCCTCTAGGAGAGCCCTCCGACCACCACTACTGGGACGAACAAATTCCGAGCGATATTTGGTTGGTGGTAGACAAAAAATGTGCGCCGGACGGCAAACTTGTTCGGGGGGGGCTTTTTCCAGTCTCGATTTCGGGACGAAGAAATTCGGAGTGATATTTGGTTGGTTGGGCGACAAAAAAAATGTACGCGGACCAGTAAAAAAACATTCGGGAGAAACTTTTCGGTTGCACGACGATGGAAACGTACTCGGACGCAAGACGTTTTTTTTTTTTTTTTTTTTTGCATTTAATCGATGTACTCCCCCTTCCGTCGGACTGGCAACCGAACCGCGCCGACATCCTCTTAAGGAGTAGTGGTGAACTGCCAAAGCTTCCACACGCTGGACAGATGGATGATCTACAGATCATCTACAGATATACCATCGATAGATATATGAAGTATCACCTACAGATATATCATAGATCAACGAATCCTAACCTGCCGTTATGGTATGCTGTGCAGGATCTGTGTTGGTAACAGATCCAACGCAGGACTCATGTTCAAGATTGGGCAGGTTATACGGCTCCGACCCGGTAGCATGAGCCAGGTAATACAGATCAGGAATATATCTGCCCCGAAAGGTCTACTGCTTATACAGATCGGGAATATATCTGCCCTGAAAGGTCTACGGTCTACTGCTTATACAGATCGGGAATATATCTGCCCCGAAAGGTCTACTGCTTATATAGACCATGAAGCGGGGATCGATGATCGGTCGCGAGGTGTGAAAGCTTCGACGACCCGGGTGGTTAGGTTGCCCCCTCCCCCGCTTTCCATATTTTTCCCTCACCCGCTATCGAAGCTACGAGAATGTGCATGGGTATGTCAGCAGTGAGAGAGAGAGTCAAAACGCTCGGTGCAACACAACACTCAAGACCACCGACACTATATACTGGGTGTTGTGGTTTTCACACAAACTCATAGCCAAAAATCTTGTCACAGGACAGGCTCCAAAAAATTACTTATGTACGGAGTGGAAGAATACCCCCAAGAGAAGAAAAAAAAACACACACACACACTGTCCCAGAATATAAGCAACAATTAAGATTGTATATTTCTGTACAAAATGTCTTTATATTTACGGACAGAGTTGGTACACAACAGTACACGATTTCACCTCACAGGAACTAAAGCACATCGTACACCTTTGAAACAAGAAAACATAAAAATAAAAAAGTGAACGTCATCGTACGTACGCCACCCACCAGTTGTAATCCTCGGCGCAGAGCTGGAAGTAGCAGAACACCATCGCGATGTCCGCGCAGGTGACGATGAGGATGATGAACACAAGCATGAGGAAACCGAACACGTAGTAGTAGTTTCCCATCCACAGGGACTGCAGGATGAAGAACATCTCGATGAAAACCGCGCCGTAAGGAAGGATGCCTCCCACCGCGATGGTGAAGCAGCTCCACAGGAACCACGGCTGGTCAGGGATCTAACCAAAAAAAAAGAGGGGAAAAAAGGGAACAAAAACAAACACGCATATATATTAAAAAAAAAAGAAAAAAACAGCTGTGAGATCGAGGATCTCGTCGAAAATCATCTTTGCTCGTAGATGAGTGTGATACTTCGATCGCGTGTACTTATATATATACACACGAAGCATACGTTGATAAGGAAAAGATTATTCGTGATTGGGAACCGATATAAGAATAATCTGTAGTTTGTTGTCATAGAGAGAATTTGGCGTTCTGGTTCATAATCTTTGGCTGAGCACGTACACTACGTAGCTCACTTGCAACATCGAGCTTTATCTGGTTCATCGCGCTTGTGGGAATACCAAGTGGATACCGCACGGAACGGTGCTAGACTGGTAGAACACGCGAACAGACAGGGCTGTTGCTTCCAACTGGACAGCGATCGTTCGCTGGCCCAGGTTTTTCGTGATTCGTGATTTCTAGTGAGACGGGTCGAGTCGTACCACATGGTGCAAGCAGCGTACGGGCAAACGTCAACATCACGCATGTCAAAGACCGGTATGTTCCCATGTCGTGTGTTAATCTCTGACGCTCAAGGGCCAAAGGCGTACGTGTTTTAGGATGGCTTGACCCATTATCTGTTTACAAGCGATTTTTCGACAAATAAAACAAACGCACGTGTGCACGAACGTATACGTTAGAAACAACTACTATTCATAGTGTTGAGTATTCGTTAGAAACGAATACGACCAGGTATTCGTTATAAAAAAACGCGTATTCATGGAAAACAGCAGTTCCTCGTTAAAAACAATTACTCGTTGAAGAACGTTTATTCCGTAGAAACGTTTTTTTTAAAAATGTATTCGTCAAAAAATATGTTACTCGTTAGGCCGGCTATTATGGGATCGGAATCCAAAATAGGATTTGTCAACACCTTCGTAGGCTTTTTCTCCCGGGGACGCTCAAAAATGTCCCCGACTATCTCAACGAGCCATTGGTCAATTTTCGAGAGGAATCTATACTGGTATTGGCCGGTTATGCAGGCTCGGAAATCCCAACGGATGGCCAACTGGCTCTGTTTCGATTTTTTTATCGGAAAAAGTCGAAACACGGCCAGTTGGATATCTGTTGGAATTTCGAGCCTGCATAATCGGCCAATACCACTACATAGATTCCTCTCGAAAATTGACCAATGGCTCGTTGAGACAGCAGGGGACATTTTTTAGCGTCCCCGGGAGAAAAAGCCTGCGAAAGTTTTGAAAAATCCTGTTTGGGATTCCGATCCTATAATAGTCGGCCTTAAGAAACAATTCTTCGCGAAAAAACGACTGTTCGTTACAACCCCTCCCCCGGAAAAACGAGTCACAACCCGGCTTCTGCTTACGTACCGCGTTTCGGGTCTCCTGAACAAAAAAAACAAAAAAAACGAAAAATCAAAACCAAGGCTCTCCCTGACCTGGCGAGGGATGTTGGAGGTCACCACCGGGTAAGGCTCCACGGGCTTGCGGTAGCCGAAGTAGGCCCCCAGGAACACCATGGGCACGCTGATGCAGAACCACAACGCGAGCACCTCCAGGATCTCAACGAAGGGCACCGCCTGAACAATAAGACAAAAAAAGGAGAGGATGATCAAAATACAGTGGGAGAAATCGGGGGGGGAAAATGAACCGAGAAAAAATCGTAGTTTGTTGTCATGAGAAACAAAATGAGGCGTGTTGGTTCATATTCTGGGCTTGCTGCAAGAATTGTCCTTTTGATGGCAGCAACACCTGAATAATAAAGACAACAAAATGACAGGATGATCAAAATACAGTACCCTGGTAGGAGATATCGGGGAAAAACCGAACCGAGAAAAATCCGTGGTTTGTTGTCGTAAGAGAAAAAAATGAGGCGTGTTGGTTCATAATCTGGGGCTTGTTTGTTGCAAGAATTGACATTTTTTATGGCAGCAAACGCGACATCGACATTTTACGCGACATTGCTCTTGTTTTTTTATGCAGAAAATAACCACAACGCGAGCACCCTCGAGGGTGATGGACATCGCTCACAATAGAGGGTGGACTGCACGTAAGTGTTGCCGTACAGTCCGTGGGCCCTTATCCCCCCTTCCCACTACGGTCAGCCATTTCGTCGAAGCTGGCTGGGTCCATATATTTCGTCGTATTGTTTCCTTTTCCTTGTTTGGTGTATGTCGTAGTCTGCCACATTTCCTTCAGGAAGGGGGGTGTACTCATGTCGTGCACGGCCGTAGTCGTGTATGACCATAGACCCTCGCATCCCTACAATGCCCGGACGGAGCACGTTGGGTTTTCACCCCAACCAGGCAGACATTGCTTGCACGACACTTTTCTTTCCTCTTTTCTTTTGTCTACTCTGCTTTCTGCATGCCTGGTTGGTTCCTGGCACAGTAGCAGTTTCTCTACTGTGTCGTAGTTTTTGTGACCACAGAGCTTGCACCTCTGTATTCATACTAGCATTGGAGAATCGGCACGGGCACTATTACGGAGAGCCATAGTAAATAGGACCAAATATTGTTAGTAAAAATAGGTAAATATATAGGTTTTTGTGTGTACCGTAAGTCCTGTTTACTCATAGGTCCACCGTAATACATAGAGTAGGTATGCGCTGGATGCCGATGGGTGGCAAAAACGGTTTACACAAACATCCATACATACATACCTGAGTGGAGTGATATCTCTGCGACATGAGGTTGAGCGACAGGAAGACCACGAAGCACACCGAAGGAAAGAGCAGGGCCGTCATCAGAGTGCACTGCTGCCACTGTCGCCCCTTGAAGGACTTGTACAGGACGGAGCTCGAGTACCCCGCCGGTACGCCCATGAGCACGTAGAGCAGCAGCATCGACACCGCCAGGCTTCCGCGGTTGGAAGGGTTCACAAATCTGACAACAACAACAAAAAAAGAACAACAGGAAATGACGAACACCAAACGGGGTTAAATTGGCAAAAATGACACATTTTCACATGTGGGTATGTATGTGGAACTTTGGCGACTTTAACCCCTTAATAGCTGGTCCCACGTTTTTGGGGACAAAATGCTTGGAGCTATAACGGGGGACCATAGTAAATAGGACCAAATTTTGTTAGTAAAAATAGGTAAATATATAGGTTTTTGAGTGTACGGTAGGTCCTATTTACTAGTGTTTACTATGGCCCTTGCCCGTAAAAGTGTGGGATAACGTTTTCAGTTCTGAACGGGTTAAACCAATACCTTTTTACCCATTTGCAGGACGATTAACAACAAAAAAAAAACACATGCGGGCGAGATTGGACGCTGTGCACACGGGGGGTTGTCAAGGGCTTTAATTTTAGTTGGGTGGAACCCACGGCTAGATACTACCTCGTACGGTGTTTGCGAAGAATTTGGTTGGGTTTGAGTTTCTTATATATAGGAAGTAAGTTTTCTATGTAATGGCAATCTCAACCCACGGAAGAAAATAGTCGCCGTGGGGGGGAAAAAAATGACCGAAATTACGTGTTTTAACCTCACTATTCTTGAGGTTGGGTAACTGTGGTTTGCTTAGCAAAAGGAACAACTTCTGATTGGCTAAGTAGCGCCTTTGGATTCACCTGTTCATCCAATCAGCTCCTCATATTTGTCGCTTTCAAACATGTTGATAGCTGTAACCCAACCAAGCTGGATTATCGCAAAACACCTTAATAGCTACGGTAAGCCCATAAATCCACGAATTCCAATCACGGTATGAACTCGTTCCGTAGGTTGAAAAAAAAAACGCGCACACCATTGCTTCCGTCAAGATGCGGCAAAAACCTTGACACCCTCTGGTATATTCCCAACTCACGGGAGTTTTTTTAAGAGCTTTACCTTGCACAGCAGATATTATACCGTACCATACACGCGGCGTGCGTCTACCGCGCAGCGAAAACGAAAGCCATTAGTGGCTGGTGGCTTATTCGCGGGGTCCCCTCAGACCGTCAAAACTTTAAACGATACGATGTTTGTTGAAATTGTGCCTCACAGATGAATAGGAGAGAAGATTGTAGCATCACAGGGGTCCCCGAGCCAACTAGCCGCACACACTATACACCTACAGCCTACAGCAGTACCTGGTACTAATGTTCAAGTAGACACTGACAGACAACTACACCACATCTGGCAGCACAACAAGGACACCCAGGGTGCACAAAAAAAAAAGAAAACGACACCACACACCTAGGAAGGTCAGAATGAAAAACAAACCGGATCGCTGTGATCACAGGACGAAATGAGCAAAAAACATTTTTTTTTCGTTTTTTGTTCCCTTTTTTTTACTTGGTTTTAGAGACCCCCCCATATTTTTTTTTCGCTGGTCGGTGTTTTCTGGGATCACAACAGTCCGGTTTCTTCCCTTCAATATAGGGGGGGGGGTGTGTGGTGTCGATAACTTTTTTTTTTGTGCACCCCAGAGGTATGTCCACGACTTCAAACTGCAGTACGAGTGCTATATAACATGATCACTTGACCCGGCTTTTTACAAAATGGTTGATTTAGTCTACACTAAATCTTCAATACATCTTCCTCAAGAGATTGTTCCCGAGAATTTTTCCCAGGTGGTCACGGTCAGGGTTACGTGTTTAACTTATAGCCCTCACACTACCGAAAAAAAGTGCCTTCCACTAATTCCAAGTGGAACGTCCCGAAAAAAATGCTTGCAGTTCTTAAGGGCAAAAACAAAACGATTCTGTCAAAAATATGAGACCTTTTTTTTTGCAGACATCCATAACCCTGTCTCGAATTGACAAGAGGGGGCTCGAAAGGGTACAAATGTGTTCATCTATGAAGTACTACTTTGATATCGTACATCCAATCCTTTTAATCACTAGGAAATCCAACACACACTACTATTAGTGTAGTTCCAAGTAATAACCCTACTCGTCCAGTAATCCCTGCAGCCAGGTCCCCACAAAATCAACCCACACTAATTCCAAGTAAAAGTACTTTGTCCCGAAAAACGTCGGTGAAGCTCTAAATGCACATCTTGTTTGTGTTCCTTCCATCGAGACGCTTTATTTTGTGTGGCCAGTTTTTGTGACCACTGGCTAGATTTCAAGCAAATGAGCTTCTTATGTAAACAATTTGAGAACGTAATCATCATTTCTTAGCACCGTGTTATTAATATTTGTAGGTGAAGTGGCTTACTCGCGGGGTCCCCTCAGACCGTCAAAACTTTAAACGATAAGATGTTTGTTGAAATTGTGCCTCACATATGAATAGGAGAGAAGATTGTAGCATCATAGGGGATCCCGAGACAACCGCAAGCATCTACATACAATATATACAAGAATAGTATATAACCAGGTACCAGGTATATATTAAAAAATTACCAGGTATACCGAGGGTATACATATACCAGGTACATACATATGATACGGAATTGTTTTTTCAACAGGTCATTAGAAAATAAAAAATACGATTCTGAAATTATCCGAGAACCGTCTACATACCAGGGTATATAATACGACCGCAGGACATCTATCAAAATATCTAAATCTCGAATACCAGGTATTTCGTAAAACAGCAGGTAACTACTCGTACAGCAGAAAGCAGTTTTGTCCTTCTACCGTATATGACACTACTGTATACCACACCCCCTCGGACGAATTTCAACGCTGATTTGCTCGACGACCGGTCGAGCGCTAACCCCGAGCGACCCGTCTATGGAAAGGTCTCGACGAGATGCTCCGAAAGCCGCCTTTTTTCGTTGTCTGAGCCCCCCCGGTTATGGAGAACATTGGCTTTGAAATTCACCCCAGGGGGTATGATATACACTGCCATATACGGTAGTCTCTTAAGTACAAATATGTACCAGGTATAGAGTAGTGAGGGTCATTCTTATCGGAGTCATAATTTTTCAAAGTTTCCATTTTTTTTCCGCGTAATTTTCTAGATTTCCATGTTTTTTCCATTTTTTCTCTCCATTTATTGGAACGCGGAAGCCTTCCAAACATTTTGCCCTCTGAAGAATTTCCAATATTTCCATTTTTTTCCCCATTATTTCCTCTTGGTAATATTTCACCAGGTACGAACTTGTACGCCAAGCCTCTATGAATACATTCGTTCTTATTAATCTTTACAACATTTCCGAACGGGTAATTCTCGGTTTTGACTGTGTCACTTCCAAGACTTCGCAATCTCATCTCAAAACATTCTTGTGTCTCATCACGACCTCGCCATATCGACCCCGAAACAAAACTTTGCGTCTCTTGTTAACCAGCGGGAGCTCGAACAAGATCGTCGATTCCTAGTTCACTATCTCGATTTTCCAGAGAGCAGATATATTCCTCATCTGCATTGATCTGGTTCACGTTGCGCGTGGGAGCCGCATGCTACAACGCGCTTGATCTAGGACATGTTTCATGGGGTGGATCTGTGTGTGTGTTCTTCACACCAACCCACCATTCTACCCGTCGATATCTCAGCACACCTACACATAGTTTATAGATGATCTCCATCGTCCAACGTCCAATTTTTGTTTGACGAACTCTTTGTTTCCTGGGTTGGAGCTGTTACTATACTACAGATAGATCCTGCCCAACCTCCCACAACGGCAGGCGAGGAACTACAGTAGATGGTCTAAATCATCATCTATCTGTACATGATCTAGATCATGATATATCTGCAGATGGTCTAGACTACGATCTATCTGTAGATCTAGATCATGATCTATCTGTAGATGGTCTAGACCATGGGCTATCTGTAGATGATCTACTAGTTTCATATTTAAAAGATATGTAGACCATGATCTATCTGTAGATGATCTAGATCATGATCTATCTGTAGATGGTCTAGGTCATGATCTATCTGTAGATGATCTAGTAGATCACCATCTGTCAGTGGTGTGCAAGTTTTACTACCGAAAAATGTAGAGCACGCGCGTGATCGAAATATCACACACGCAGCTGTTCAAAGATGGTTTCGATTTTTTTTTTCCCCCACCTCCCACGTAACTCTTGGAAAAAAAAACAAAAACGACTCCCACACCAATTACAAAGAGTCGCAGTTGTAAAGGAGTGAACCTTTACTGCTGTTGTCTACGTCTTCATGTACGTCCGTCGAAAGATGGCAAAACAAAAACAAAATACGGCAAGCAAAAAAAAGTGATACGGCACATAGCTGGTGGCTTATTCGCGGGGTCCCCTCAGACCGTCAAAACTTTAAACGATACGATGTTTGTTGAAATTGTGCCTCATATAATGAATAGGAGAGAAGATTGTAGCATCATAGGGGTTCCCGGGCCGGCCGCGCTACAAGTACACGTGAAAAAAATATCTGTACTGTTAATATATCTGGTACATATAATAACATACTCCATCCAGTATGACCTCGTACTACTATTACTGTACATCGTATTCATTTCGAGTAAAAATCGCTCGTAATTACATTAGTGTTGGACCAATTCTGCAATACAGCATATACCAACGTGTAACTCTGGACATGAATATAAGCAACATTTAGGGACAAATATGAAGACTGAACGGTCCTTATATTATATTTCCGCCCAGTGTGGTGTAGAACAACGGTAATGTACCAGGGCATCACATATACCGTAGCGTCTACCTGGTACAACATTGCACGTCCAAATTTAGATTTAAGGTAGGCCATTCAGTTCGCAGAGTAAGATGATGAATATCTGGTTTTCTCTGCCTAAGGAAAAAATCAGCTAATGTCTCTCTACCGCTGGAAGTGATGTACTATGTGTATAGCCTACGGTTGTAGTTTTGAGTTACAGCAAAGAAGGACAAGCACAACAACAGTGCTCACTCGTTTGTTCCCTGCCCCTCGTGCTTATGATAGCCACGCGAGCATAGCCGAGGTACACGAGCAACTGGTACGATATTGATTTGCTGCTGTTGATAGACCTATCTAGAGCCTACAACTTAGGGCTGGACACTGGCACAGTATGTACTGGCAGTAGTAACATACTGCCAGTACTAATCTACTGATTGGCCCGGTCAGTATATTCGCCAGTAGGTTCTATGTTACGCACGTTCAAGAAACACGCCATAATATCGTACGGAAACCCACCAAGTGCGTTTTGGGAGGAGAGAGGACAGCAGTATACTGCTGCAGTCCAGTATGCTGATTGATTTTGACGACAGTATATTCGCTACTGACTGAATCAGCCAGTGCCTGGCTCTACTACAACTATTGTGGTTCCATGCAAGCAACATTGGTACTGCAGTGTGGCGCCAATGAAAAGGTATTTGTGTGCTATTCCAACATATAAAAACAAAAAGCCATTGGCGGCTGGTGCATTACTCGCAGGGTCCCCTCAGACCGTCAAAACTTTAAACGATACGATGTTTGTTGAAATTGTGCCTCACAGATGAATAGGAGAGAAGATTGTGGCATCACAGGGGTCCCCGGGTCGGCCGCGCTACAAAATTACCTAAAACATACAGTAGGTACCAGGTATACTGCTAATATACTATTAATAAGACATACGTTGACAATATTACGGGGGACCATAGTAACGAGGACCAAATCTTGTCAGTAAAAAAAGGTAAATACATAGGTTTTGTGTGTACCGTATAATACGTAGGTAGGGTCGTATTAATACTTGATACGAGTACGAGCTGGTTCCACCGACACCAAAACGACTGCATGTTCACAACAAAGCGCGTTGTTTGGAGTCGGGAGAACAAATTTGGCAGGGTTGTTCGCCACGTCAAGAAGAAAAGACAATTGAACGGCCATTTATATTTTTTTGCATTTTTTTTCACTTCCATACGCGTAGGGTAGTTTAGTTTCATTTTGTTGGGATTTTTCGGTAACTTTGACCCGAAATATCTCACAATTTGAAAAAAAAAGAAAAGCCCATTCATTTTTTTGTGCGGTTATGAAGAACAACCTTACCAAGTTTCGTTTTCGTTTTCCACACTCTCAAAAAGCAGCGCGCTAAAGTGACGTTCCAAATTTGAAATTTTGCTCAAAACATGGTTCTATTAATAGATCATCTACAGATGATCTACTGCTGTAGTATCATCTACAGACCTACAAAGCAATTTCGGTACACCGTGGTATCATAGCGCCGGTATGTGCCAGCGGGAACAACCGGCACTACGAGTACTGCTGCTGTGGCAACCGGCACTATTCCGGATTGGGGAACGTACAGGTAATAGTATGGCAACGGTAAAACTTTGCCAAGCGATTTCACCGGTGTTACGGTGGGCAACCGGTGCTACTCAACCGGCACTATACAGGGACCACTACTACTACGGGGAACCATAGTAATCAGGACCCGTGACGCACACAAAAATCTACATATTCTAGTATTTTTACTAATCACATTAGGTCCTGAATACTATGGTTCCCCGTAATACTGTACCCTTAATCGTAGCACGTGTCAGTATATACCTGGTACAGCAGTAGCGCGATATCATAAGGGTGCTATAGAGGATCCACCACTGTACCCATAATCGTATACTTCGCATGTGTCAGTATACACAGCAGTAGCGCCGTATCATAGAAAGGGCGAGGGAGCAAAAACCAAGCACCCGCATTCCACTCATTCTACTCACCCGATTGCCGCGAAGGCGATGGTCACCACGCCCATGCACAGCAGCTGAACGCCCGTCCCGACGAGCACACAGAAGAGCATCGGGAACTTCGAGGGTGGCCGGAAAACGTCCGCGTGGACCAGCTGAAAGGGGGCAGAACAAAAAAATATCGGTACGTTCAGGTGTACCAGGGTATAAAGCAAGACGCGAAAAAGCAGCGTTATATACTCGGTGCAAATACAAACACCACACCAGACGTCTGCACGCTACTATAACCAAGGACCATAGTAAATACTAGTAAACAGGACCTGCGGTACACTCAAACAAACTATGCATTTCCCTATTTTTGAAACAATATTTGGTCCTATTTACTAGTGCTCTCCCGCAATAATTTAGCCCTCTCGAGAGAAACTCAGCACGGTATATCTGGCGCCCAGTAAGGTCTGGCCAGCAGGAGCAGCATTTGACCGTCTGTTCACGTGTTCTACCAGTCTACCAGCACACCACCCCGTGCTGTATCCACTAGCTACAGTAGTTTCACCCACGCGATATAAACAAAACAGTGGCAACCATAAAGAAGTTCAGTTCTAAAAAAAGCACACAGAATAGAACCAACACGCCTAATTATCTCTCACGAACAAACCACGGAATATTCTCGGAAGGTTCCCTTTCTCTAATAACCCTCTCCTTCAGATTTCCCCCAGGGGATAAAATTAACTAAAATCGGGGGGCAATATGCTTACAAGTGAAGTGAGAAAAACACACAGTTTCTGCTCCAAATTCTCAAGGCATTGCGGGGCGTTTTAAAGAGAGCATAAACCATCAATAGCATACGACAACTAGGCCTTGTTTTCGAGCAAATTCAGCAAAATTGTGGGTTTTAAAACATGGTTTCCAGATTATATACTTGGTTTAGGTCCTTACTCATTGAAAAGCTTCAAAACAAGAAACAAGAACGTAGAGGAATTAGATACAAAACATAACTGAGGTAAATAAAACCACTGTTTCAAAATATAATATCTACCATTTTTGGTTTATGCTCCTTAAATACATGAAAAAACTTTAAAACATCAAACAACACTAGGTTTAAGCTACAATTTCATCCACTAAAAAACTTCGAAAACTTCAATAAACAAAAAAAGCGCGCAATGGATACAAGCCTACTGACTGTATGTAGGCCATGCTCCTTGTCCATTAAGCTTAAAATAAGGTTATACTTAATATTTCTTAAAACAAGAAACAGCACACACTTTGGCTAAAATTAAGCCCCTTTCATCCACTAAAAAGTTTCAAAAACAAGAACTACTAAAAAGCTTCAAAAACAAGAAACAAAGAGCGGAATAGATATATATATGCAAGCCTAGGTCACACCACACCGTATCCTACCCTACCTTCCAGCCCGTCTCCTCTCGCTCCTCCACCTTCTCCTCATCGGTGGGCACTCGGTTGTAGCGCATGATGTCCCGGTGCAGGTTGCGGATGAGGATCATCGCGATCATCGCCGTAAGGAACAGCACGATCAGCAGCGAGTTCACGATCGAGAACCAGTGCACCTGCACACAAAAGCGCATCGTCGTGTATCCACGGGGGGGGGGGGGGCGTACTCATTTGTTGCTTGCCTTAGTCATTTGACCATTGACCACGCATCCCTTTCAGACGACGGGAGGGGGGGGGGTGTACTATGTTGTGCACGGCCGTAGTCATATGACCATAGACCCTCGCATCCCTACAATGCCGGGACGGAGCGCGTTGGGTTTTCACCAACCAGGCAGACATTGCTTGCACCAAGCGCGAAACGCCGTGAGGTATTGAGCGAGTCGCATGGAGGGTGAGCTGCATCCTGCTAAGAACCGCCTCTGAGGCGGACTTGCATATGGACGACAGCTTCAATGAGTTAATTTAATTTCTGGTGTGGCCACTTCCGGAGACAGCAATGGGTTTTACTATGTAACTGCCTCGCGGACGCCTTACCATATTTAACACTACGTGAAACGACCATCCCCCTTGTGCGGAACAAAGGTTCTCCACCCCGCACAAATGATCTACTCGACCGCCAGCTTTGGTAACCGCACAAAAAAATAACAAAAAAAAACGGCACCCTGGTTGTCTAGCTCCACGCAGCGAGTGGCGTGTTTTACAGCGTCGTTGCCAACCGACGCCAACCCAACCTATAAATATATCATATATTTATATGACGGGGGGGGGGGGGTACTTCATTTTCATGCATGGCCGTACGTAGTCGTATTACTATAGACCCTCGCATCCCTACAATGCCGGGACGTTGGGGGGGTGGGGGCGAGGGAGTACTTATTTTCAATGGACTGAGCGGGGGGCGTACTCATTTGCTGCTTGCCCTAGTCATTTGGCCATTTACCGCGCATCCCTTTCGAGACTGGGCACCGTCCCTACTCCTAATAGAGACATCTCCAACATTTGGGCGCTCATTACGTTGTTTCCATATACTACAAAGATACTTTTTGCCCCGAGTAATCCTACCCCCTTCCTGTTTCGCCGCCTGTGGCCACCATCTATCTACGGTGAAAAAAAAAAAAACAACCGCGCGCGATCGGGATCGTACACCCTTGAGTTGAAAGGCACCCACCCATTCACCGCTCAAAACATACCAGGTATCGGTACTACAGGTGAGAGCATTCGCCAGAGTAAATAAACGACGTGTTCCGTCCCGGCAATGTAGGGATGAGAGGGTCTATGGTCATACGACTACGGCCATGCATGACATGCGGCTACACACACCCCCACCCCTAAGCCGCGGACGGACAAACTCACATAAACCGAAGCTAAGAACAAGAACGCACTATCTCCTACTGGTACGGGAAACCCAGCGACACGCTATTCACCTCTCTAGAACGTACACATTACGGGGGACCATAGTAAACAAGACCAAATATCGTCACTAAAAATAGGTAAAAATAGAGGTTTTGGTGTTTATCGTAGGTCCTGTTTACCATGGTCCCCGGTAATAGCTAGGTAGAGCGGCATTTGCTGAGAACGTGTGCCAGCGCCACCCTTTTTATGTACGTACCGACGCGCGGTGTCCACCAAGCTCGGAAACCAAACCACAGCCGCACGAGCTCATCCACAGCAGTGACCATTCACGTTGCGGCTACCCTACTCCTTGATGCGCATCGCGCACATACTCCTTGATGCGCATCGCGCACATACTCCTTGATGCGCATCGCGCACATAAGACACAGCCAAACAACCGTAAACGCAAATCATACCACGTATGGCGCCACACGTTAAACAAAGTTCGCAAAGACACACACACTCATCTATTGCGTACACACTGTCGTTCCATTCCTAGATAAACCTCAAAAGCATTAAAATACCAGGTTAACAGGTAGCAGGTGTACGGATGCCACTACTCTAGACTATCGCTTCGTACACACTAATCACAAAAACAAACAGCAGCTCACCCGATTCTTGACGGCATGGTTCATTGTCAGGTAAATGTCCCAGCGGCTGGCCCAGTGCGTGCTCGACTCCTTCCAGGACACGTCGTAGGTGAAGATGATCGTCTCTCCGACGGCCACCTCCTGCATCTGGCTAAAGTCCTGTCAACAATCGCGGGCGTCGGGGGGGGGGGGGGGGGGGGGGGGGGGGGGTGGAACTACAGTAAGTGTCATGCGTTTTCGATTTACATACGTAGCACGAAACATGTTTTCGAATTAACCCCTCAAGAGCTGGTCTCACGAATTTGGGGACAAACTACTTGGAAGTAGTCTGGGGATTTTTTTTCCAGTTCTGAAATGGGTTAAGACAACACGGAAACCGTTTCTCGATTACGAAAAATACGAAACCTTTCGAACTCGTCATTGTTTGGGTCGCGACGTACATAAACATTCTTAGGTGTCCCTTCCCACCAAACCCATACAGGAGAGAGAACCTGCCAGGGGCTCGCTCCTCCCTCCGCCCATCCACAGACGGGGGATATTATAAACCATAAAAATGTTTAGTAGCCCTACGAATACTTAGCCGAAAAAAGGGACATATTGTGTCCCCCGTAAAAAGGATGCTCCTTTGCAAACTTACGTACACACTGAAGATAAGCAAGATGCCCTTTTTTCCGAGAAATGGGACCTCTACCTTGGATTCAAGTATACAGAGTGGCACGTATGCAGCAGGCTCTTAGCCAATCATATTAATTTATTAATGTTTAATCTCGATTCGTGATTTCTCGTCGTTTGGCCGGCTTCCGGCTTCGGGGTATGCAGCAGGCTCTTAGCCAATCATATTCAGTTGTTACTATTTAATCTCGATTCGTGATTTCTCATTGTTTGGCCGTATCCGAAGGGTTAAAAACATGAAAATACAATATGATGGACGCACCTTGGTTGGCTTGACGGGGTCAACCATGTTGTTCTTGTCGCACGTGCTCAGGGGCGGCATGTCCACCGGCCCTCCCGACCAGTACGCGTTCGGCGACTGGAACGTGTGCTTCACCGAAAAGGGCTCAATCTTGAAGCCAACAACCCTCGAGGGCGGTTGCTGCAAGGCCACGGCAAGAGAACGGGGAAAAGGGGGTGTGCAGATATATATTAGGGCTGGGCACTGGCACAGTATGTACTGGCAGTAGTATTCTACTGTCAGTAGCAATCTACTGATTGGCCTGGCCAGTATATTCGCCAGTAGGTTTTATGTTACGTATATACATCCAAGGAACACGCCATACTATCGTACGGAAACCCGCCAAATGCGTGTCGGGAGGAGAGCGAGGAGAGACGAAAGACAGTATACTAGGGCTGGGCACTGGCACAGTATGTACTGGCAGTAGTAATCTACTTTTGACCCGGTCAGTATATTCGCCAGTAGTTTTTTCTCATGTACGTCCAAGAAACATGCCATATTATATATAGTATGGAAACCCACCAAATGCGTTTCGGAAGGAGAGGAGAAAGGAGAGACAATATACTGCTGCAATCCAGTATACTGATTGACATTGACGGCAGTATATATCGCTACTGACTGAGTCAGCCAGTGCCCAGCCCTACAATATACTGCTGCAATCCAGAATACTGATTGATTTCGACGACAGTATCATCGCTACTGACTGAGATAGCCAGTGCCCAGCCCTAATATATATTATTATATGCCATACATAGCTACAAATAATAGTAGACCCACTCTATCACGTCAACTCGTCGGAACACTATAGTATACCTGGTACGTTTATTTCAGACTGGTTAATTTTAATTTTAATTTCATTTAAATTATTTCTCCCCCCACAAATAGACACACACTTCCTGAATTCTACAGCCTCAGATTATGTCCCCCTCATACGGGATGTACATCCTACATGAGGACATATAAAATCCGTAAGTACGCGCGATCGAAGTATTACACTCAGCTAGCAAAGATGAGCTTCGACGAAATCCTCGAGCTCACAGCTGTTTTTTTTTTAATTTTTTAAATATATATAAACACAAAAAGAAAATCGCAGCTGGGTGGGGTCTCTGTTGAGGAAGAGGCATTTTCCTGCACGAGGTAAAACACTGCTGAGGGAAAATCGAAAAAAAGGTGGAAGACACTTCTGGACAGATACATCACCATCTACACAGTAGTAACGGCCCCTCAGCAGTGCCAGTTGCTGGAGTACATATTGCCGGCATTTTTGGATGGCACGGCAGTTTTTTCATTTCCATGTCATTACCGGAGGACCATCGTACGCAGTAAAGAGGACCTACGGCATACACATTCCCCTATTTTTACTATTAACAACATCAAGTCCTATTTTACCATGGTCCATCTGTAATAAAACTTACGTATTCCCCAATCCGGAGTGTATACATAAGTGCCGGTTGCTGCAGGTTTAGTAGTAGTGCCGAATTTTCAGGCTGGCACATTCCGGCACTACTGCAATCTACATTCTGACGTGCCTGTTATGGCTTTTGGATGTGCAGGATCTGTACAGTACAGATCCAACCCAGGAAATATTATTTGGAGTAGATCATGCAGGTTATACGGCTCCCAGCCGGCAACATGAGCTAAATCGTACAGATTAGGAATCTAACTATTAATATCCGCTCTGAAAGATGTAGAGCATCAAGTGCATACAAAGGCATCCATCCAGTCGACCATCTGTTCGAGGCGTGAAAGGTTGAAAAAGGAGACCAGGAACAGTTCTCAGGGCAGTGTGAGATAGGCCTTTTTCAGCAAAAAAAGGCAAAAATCGATTGGGCATGGGAAGAAGAATTCGAGAGGATGCAACTGGTGGGACTTTGGGCTCAATTCTTCGGAGGGCTGAGGTGGCTGCTCCAGTTACTGTTGACTCGTTCACACAAGCGACTTAATAAAGCTACAGATGTCACTCAAGCCGTTTTGTATTTTTTGGGGTCAAAATTTGATTCGAGTTTGGTGAAAAAAAGGGCCGCAAAACGAACCGAAGATGAGTTTGGAATATTCGATCAGTCGAATTCACAGCTGACGATTTTGTGAAAAAAACACGCGTATGTATCATAGGAATGAAAACAAAAATAACTATGTAGCAACACGAACAAAAATCACTCCCGTATCGTATGATGTACCAGGTGCCTCGTAACACTACTTACGAATGACACGAGTACCCGGTTCTATTGTGAGGGAGGGAGGTAGGGAGGGAGCACTTTCTCAAAGCGCGTCGAAACAACACACATTATCGACGAAACGTCCGACCATTTTTTTTTGTAGCCACGATGGGCCAAAACTGCTCCGGTCGCGCGTTTACTGCTACCGCTGCTACTCGTACTGTGAACACTGTTGTCGCCGGGTGCTGGCTTTGTTACGCCCGCCGCAATCGGCACTCAATTCTCAGCGGGGACGCGCTATACACACCCATACCACACCATCCCATCCCATCCCATCCCAGCTCACCCCACCCCGAGGAGAAAGGGGGTGGGGGAGGGGGGGGCGACAGCAGCAACGTTCGACAAAAACTATTTTGCCACACGCCAGCCCACCTTGTTGGTAGCACGAGCGGGGGAGGCGACAGCCGAAACGGGCAAACCTCTCCGACTTCAATGGGACGTTCGTAGGAGATATATTTTATATACCTGGTATATGAATCTACAGTAGGGGAGGCGGCAGCAGGATTGGACTAACCTTCCCCGACTTGACTGGGGGTGTTCGTAGAGATATATAGAGCAAGCGAAAGCGGGATTGGGCTATAACCTCTCCGACTTCACTGGGGGCGTTCGTAGAGATATACAGGGAAGGCCAAAGCGGAATTGGGCTAACCTCTCCGACTTGATTGGGGGCGTTCGTGGAGATATATAGGGAAGGCAAACGCGGGAATGGACTAACCTCTCCGACTTCCATCGGGTGGTAGTCGACGACCATGTGCACGTGGTTGTTCACGTACACCTTTTGGGTGCTATCGTCCACCTGGCCCACAGGGAACCCTTGAGCGTAGTACGTCTCCGTCCCGCCCGCCTGACCATGCCAAAGCGATGAAGCAGGCGGCACACGGGAGAGGGTGGGCCGGGGGCGGGGTAGGATAGGGGAGGGGAGAGGAGGGGACGGGAGGGGGGTGGGAAAGGGCGACACGAAGTAGGACGCGGGTGTGTGAGACAAGAGGGAGATGGAGGCGGATGGCTCGTAGCCAGAAGGGAGGGGTTTGGTGCTGATTGCGTGACCCCAACACACTCGTTTCACGTAGACCGGGGGGGGGGGACCAATGCACCGCACAAACAAAAATAGCAGCAGACGCGTCGTATCTGAGAAGGAAAAACATGTGAATGACATCAACGGGGGGGGGGGTGGTAACGGACCCAGAGTGACCCCCCTCCGCCCTTCGAGTAATTGCGCCCACCACACCCAACTTCTCAAAACATCGAAAACCTCAACTTGGCGTCGACCGACACAACGCACGTACTCGGGAAATATCGGGCCGGGGGCGTCTTCTCCGCTTTTGGCTCGTTCATTCAACACACCAAAATATTGTGCGACGAAATGAAAACGTGAAAAACAATCCACGACTTCTGATTTTACACTTCTAAAGAGTGCTGTTGCATCTACCTACTCCCTAACCGATTTTACGACGTCGTTGTCTATAGATAGTAGCGAAATTCACAAAATCTATAAAAAAGAGTACAGAGTACCGGCCACGGTATATCTCAAACGTAACGTTTAGACAGCAGCAGCGTTCATGGCGGAAAAAAAAAACGACTACGAGTATTTAAACAGAAATCGACCCATTCTACTGCAGTCACCACCTTGCCACACAATACCTGGTACTAACGTTTCTACAGCGAAACCACGACCGGGGCCTTCAGGAAAAACACAAAACATACAAACACGTCGTACGACCAAAAAATGTCCACCGCTCTGACCTCGTTCTCCATGAGCGATGCGGCAGGCAGGTTGTCGATGATCCAGTTGTGGCGGTAGTCCCCTCTGATAGCCTTGTCCAAGTTTGCGAGCTTCTTCATCGCATCGGAGTCATCCTTATCCAGCACCACCTGATGAACACGTCATAGAAGTAGTCAACAGCAAGAGGTTGACAGTCAGTCAGCAACACACCAAACATTTTAAATTCGAGTTCAAGTCACCCTTGTCCGGCACTCACTACCTATCAACAGTCAAGATAAATGGGTAACGATTGCGCAACGAACCAAAACACTTAACTATACCGGGACCGCGTGCACACATCTCAAGTCAATTGTAAACGGCTGACTTACAGTACACAGCATGTATATATATATATATATGTAAAACATGTTGAGACTCTACAGTTACTCAACAATATACCGTACCGAGTACCCCACAGTACGCGACAGCTGTTCATAATCTTTTATTTTTGGACAGACTGGAATTCTTATGTAAGACTGGGTGTTTTCTTCACTATTTTCAGTACAAAGAGGTCGCATTCTAATGTTTCCCCAAGACTCATTCTCAAATTCTGATTTATCAGATTCTTAACCCCTTAACCCTTATAGGACTGGAGTCCCGTTTTGGGGACAAATTACTTAGAATTAGAGTGGTTTGTCCCCAAAACAGGACTGAAGTTCTTAACCCCTTAAGAACTGGTCCCACGAATTTGGGGACAAAGTACTTGGAATTAGTGTGAGGCATTTGTTTCAGTTCTGAATGGGTTAACATCTGTCGCGTACTGTATACTGTAACAAGTAATAATAAATCAGCAATCGTCTGATAACCCATTCAGAACTGAAAAACTTACCCCACACTAATTCCAAGTAGTTTGTCCCCAAAAACGGGGGGCCGGTTCTTAACCCTTTTAGAACTGCAGTCCCGTTTTGGGGACAAACCATTCTAATTCTAAGTAATTTGTCCCCAAAACGGGACTCCAGTCCTACAAGGGTTAAGGGGTTAATAGACTATTATATACCGTATACGAATAATCGTAGGTATGGACAGGGTCGACGTAAGAGACTAATAACAGAGAAGCACGCACCTGGCATAGAGCGGAGCACGAGATGTTGTGCTGCATGTAGATACTGTACGGGGACGTTTCGATGCGATCCCCGGTCAAAAACTCCCCCAGGTTCTCCGAAGTCATTTTCGCCCCGCCTTCTGGCCTGCAAAAGAAAAAAGGACAAAACGAGTGCACGAGTATACATAAATACACGAGTATATACAAGTAGACGAGCATACATAAGTGCACGTCATATATTATCATACCAAGTAGCAGAGAGCAGGAATAAGTTGATGAGATACTGAAGATGCACACCTCTTGGGCCAATAGCCTTCACTTCATCACTGAATTATTCTCTAGGATTATGGAAATCGGGGACTATTTTATTATATGCCTTTTAGTGTGGTCGACCATTTTTTCAAATCCAAGTAACAAAAAACGCCTGTTTTTTTCAAGGCAACCCTCGTAAGGATGACGCGTACTATGTGCAGGTTGCACCTGCAAAAGTTTTTGTGCAGGCTGCCAGTTTTAATGGGTGAGGCTGGCCTTTTGGGCCGCATGTTTTTCTTTGGAGAAACGCCTTCAAAACACGCGGCGGAGCCGCGTGGCTGCCCCTGCCGACCTCGTGCTCCCCAAGGGGTTGAGGTTCGGGGTAGGGCTTTATAGGGGTGTGTCTGGGGTTGGCTTGGTCTGGGTCGACGGGCAATGATGAAATTGGCCACAAACAGCCTGCACAAAAAATTTTGCAGGTGCAACCTGCACATAAACGCACGCCCGTTAGCCCTTATAGGACTAGAGTCCCGTTTTGGGGACAAATCACTTAGAATTAGACTGGTTTGTCCCCAAGACGGGACTGCAGTTCTAAAAGGGTTAGGATCGGCGGAGTTATTTAGGGTTAGTGTCTAAAGTACTGTTTTCGGCGTTTTTGGGGTGCTTCAAACTAGGCAAGTCTTTTCCGCCTGTATCTTGATAATCGGCTCGATGGGTTTAAAAAATAATGTAGTTTTTGGACCTCACTCAGTGTGTATAGGGAAACATCCAAAACAAAAAAGGGGAAACTTTTTTTCGGGGTATGTAGTTTTGGACTGCGGCCTTTCTAAGAAGCGAAATTAATCGGAATCGAAATATTTAGTCATGTGTAATTCGGGAACTTTTCAGGGCGTTTTTTTACCGGGGATCGCGTCAAAGCACCCTCCTAGGCTTTTTACATTGTACTTTTCAAGTATAATAGGACACCAGCCAGCTTGTTCTTCGACAGGCCTTTTCATGGCATGACAGCATTGAAAAAGAAAAACAGATTAAAATCGAAAAAAAAACGCAGTTTTCAGGCTGGCCTTACATCGTGCCTCACTTCAAAAAAACGCTTCGGCGTGGCTTTTTACTGCGCATGGCTTGTCCTGCACCATACCGGTATCACACGTACTTATCGGGGGGCAAACTGCTGAGAATTAGAGTGGAATAGTTTTGCGGTGGAAACGGGGCTAAATAATTAAACAACATGCCTGCGGCGTGCGTTTTAGCGCCCAGGGCAAAGACGTGAATCGGAAGTGTATGAATGTAGCTGGTCCGTTGATCATCTGCCCGAGGTCTGGGGTGGTATATATGTATACATATATCCAAAGATGGGGATTGACGGCATTTTGGGTGGACGTGACCGCAAATGGACAATCACGTGACGTGACGGCAAGTGACGGCAAAATCCGGGGACACGAACGAAATGTCCCCGTTTTTTTTTAAAGCCTTACAATAAAATTGAACTGTTTTTTTTTAACAAAATCATGATTTTTTTTCCGAATTTGTTTTTCGATTATTTTCGATATTTTTGTTGCCGTCTTGTGCATCGTTGGTGTGCGTAGGTGAAAAGTAGGACCGAAATGACAAAATGGACGCAGGACGTGATGTGGCGTTGGACACATAGAAATAGTATCCAAGGGGTTTCCAGAGAGATGTGGAAGTATTTTTTTCGGGAGGGGATAGGGGTTAGCGGGATCGTGACGGCAAAAACCGGTGACGTGACCGACGTGACGTGGTGACGGCGCGTACCGGGAGACGTCATTCCCCATCTTTGCATATATAGGACATACTGGTACAATATGGATGTATATCCATCCTGCATGAGGACATAAAAAAACCTTGAGTACGCGCGATCGAAGTATCACACTCAGCTTGCAAGAGGATGAGTTTCGGCGAAATCCTCCATCTCACAGCCGTTTTTTTTTTGTTTTTGTTTTTTAAATAAATATGGTGATGGTCGTATATACTTTGAATTGACGAGGGAAGGATTAGCGAGTGACTTGTAAACTGTAAGCCGTGCTATACTGCTGTGGCGTAGGCGGCTGCTTCTCATCTTGGTGTGTTCTAAGTTCCTATCGTATTAATACTAAGAATAATAGACTACGTATATATATGTTTCTTCAAAAATAATACCGGGTACGAGTACGCGTACAGTTTCTCTGTGTCGTAGTTTTGTGACCACAGAACTGGTATCTCTCTAGGATGAAGAATCGGCATAGACACCGGGTGTGCTGGATGTCGACGGGTAGAAAGGACGGTTTAATGTTAAGAACACACACATAGTTTCTAAAACACAGTAATATTCTTATGGGAGTGTATACACGAGAAAATGTCTGCCCTGCGATTGTTCTTGAAAAAAACTCAAAACTAACAACGCATCGCATCTCCGCCGCTGCAAAATACGAAATACAAGGGATGCGTGTTGCGGATAAAAACTAAAAATCGTGGAAACGGCGCCGGTTTCACACTAAACTGGTCAAAAGTGCGAACGGCACAAAATGACACCCCCGACCCCCGAACGGCAAAACCACAACTTTTGAAGGCGTTATTACAAAGGATTGATCATTGTGTCATCCCCGTCTGGGGCAATCGTAGTGGTTTCTACTATATATGGAGGCATTTTCCCACCAAGGGCTATCTTTAAAATTCCGTGGCAAGAACTTTGCGGAACCACGGGCGCGTGTGTTTGCGAACGCGAAATTACGTGTAGTTACGCGTAACACGCATCATCCCCTGATAAATATGTACCCCTCTGTCCCGAAATAAAAAACCGTCTGAATATCATTATCAATGTATAATAAAAACGGTCCGTCCTTATATTTTGGGACAGTGGTACTTCAGAGGTTTACATATATACCAGCAGAGTACTACAAGAACCAGGGATGCGTACGTATTACCGCAGATTTAAGCGAGAACGTGCCGGTAATACCGCAAAACCGCCGAACGTGGAAACCGCTCCCAAGAATCGCTGCCGGCTGCCGGAAAAAAAACTTGCCAAAACATAGGGTTTCCACGAATATTTGGAGGCGTTTTCCACCAGGGGCCAGCACAAAAATCTTGAAAGACCGCAAAAAAAAAAATGGAACGACACGAAACCGCGTGTGTTTTTGAGAACCGCTGAGAACCCGGCACCGGTATATTACGCATCCCTGATTCATACCAGTATTACTACGTGGTACCCTGGTATGTGCATACTCGTATTTAGCACAGCAGTAATCTGTTGGTATTGGGCGAGCAGAGGGGAAAACTATATTTCAGCTCTCTCGTGTTCCGATTGGGCGTCAAACCAGCTGCTGGGTGGCGTGATTGCCTCAGCCGCAGGCGCAGGCAGCTTACGCGTCAGGCGTTATGTTTCCGGGTGTGCTCCGGGTTTCCCTTGGGGACGTTACATGGTCACATCGTCTTCACTTCTTCACTCCACTATCACATCGCACCGATCATCCGCTAACCGACCAAACTCCAAACTTGTTTCAGAAGCTGCAATATCATACCGACGTATGATATATACATATATACATCAGGTACGTGGGATGTAGTACAGGTTTGTGTGCTTTTTCTTCACACTACTGACTGTACGTGAACAGTTATTTCTATATACCCGTCGATATTCAGCATACTCAGTATCCGCGCCGATTCTTCATCCTAGAGAGATACGAGTACAGTCTCTGTCAGCTGTGCTCGTACTGACTACGAGACTAGGAGTGCTCGTACCTGACCGTATAGTGGTGCATTTATGCGTGATACTTCGAGGTATGTATGTACGACATCGACAGATATTTAAATCAAGCAAGAGAGAGAAAGAGAATAGTAGAGAGAAATCCTGTGGAGGTTATGTGCTACCCTCGGAATGAGACTCGTGTAATATCATACACACGAACAGGCGGGGTGCGAGTTTGCGAGAACTGCTGTCGTACCTATGATATACCAGGTACCAGGGCATTAATTAGGTGTTGCGCTGTTGCGCTGGCGCAACATTTGGCCAAAATAACGGTTTTGCGCAACAGTCGCCGCGAGGCTAGTTGCGCGCAGCGCAGCACGCGTTTTTGGGCGCGCAACATTTTCGCCGCAGGCGAAAAACATTGTTGCGCGTTTTTTTCTCGCCGGAGTCGAGAATTTTTTTCGGGGTCTTTCTTTCTTCATAATTAGTCGTAATTGGACATCTTTAAGGCTTTTTAGGCGTTCATTCGCCCATATATTACAAGTTTTTCGCCTCCGGCGGGGGTGGTCGGGGCTTGGCGGAGCGCAACACGCGCCACAGGCGTGTCAGCACTCCTTGAGTCGCCTGTTGCGCTGCGCGCAACAGACCCCGAACCACTAATTAATGCCCTGCCAGGTACTGCTGGTTTACAGGACAGGACGTATCATAACAAGAAACAGGAAATCTGGTCCAGGCTGGATTTCTTATTTGAGAGAGGGCGCTTTCTACACTAATTTCAAGACAAAAACTCCCGAATTTCTTACTATCCTCTAAATCTCAGCCTGCCTTTCTTATTAGCCTGATTCTTATTAGGTGTTCTGAACTGTACCATAAGTAAAGGACACCCATTAACAATATGAAGCAGGCTAATAAGAAAGCCAGAATGACATTTAGAGGCGAACCAGAACTTCGAGAGTCGTTATCTTGAAATTAGAGAAGAAAGCACCCTTTCTCCAACAGGAAATCCAGCCTGGGCGAGCTTTCCTGTTTCTTACTATTACTAGGTGTCCTGTACACTACCGGCCCTCTCATAAAAAAGTGCCCCACAAGAAACTCAGCCTAAAAATTACGGGGGAAATAAGAAATTCGACAGCTATTATACTCAAGTTAGTGTGGGACACACCCCTTTCTCAAATAAGAAAGTCAGCCTAAGCCCGATTTATGGTTTCTTATGAGCGGGCCGGTACTGTACTGCTGTACCGAGGTAACAAAAAAAATAGCAGCTCTTGCATTTTGGACACAGAAAAACCTTTTTGGGACTGCACGACAGCTGTATGATATCCGCTCATCATACAACAGTACAGGACACCTCGTAAGAAACAAGCTACCAAGAAAGCCAGGCCGAGATTTGGAGTAAAATAAGAAATTCGGAAGTGGTTATCTTGAAATTTGTGTAACAGTACCCTCTCTCGAATAAGAAATCCAGCCTGGACCAGATTTCCTGTTTCTTATTACAACAGTAGTAGGTGTCCTGTACTGCTTTTGTACCGGTATTACATCATCTGCGAGTTAACTTAAAACATGGGATGTACATATGTACGATTTTTATTTGTTTTAATACCAGGTACAACACGATTATCACATGTCAGATATTTGCTTTGGTTAACTACGTACGTACCTGGTACGAGCGATTCGCGCGATCCTCGCCGAAAAAGGTGATGAAAGTGCTCATTGATTGGACAACCCCCAACTTCTGCCTCGTGAGTCAAATGAAAGAATACGCGTGGCCTTTCTCACGACCTTCATGTAAATGTAAACCCTTAACCCTTTTAGAACTGCGGTCCCGTTATGGGGACAAACCACTCTAATTCTAAGTAATGTGTCCCCAAAACGGGACTGCAGTTCTAAAAGGGATATAACAGCAGAAGCCTAAACCAGAACGACGCCATCCCACGGGTCAAAACACACAAAAATTACAAAATTACGAAAAAAAACTGAGATCTCGTGTGGCAAAATGGGAAAAGCTGCGGAGGAAGCCAAGAGCTCCAACTAAAAAAAAAAACAGCACAAAAAAATCACGACCATGATGACCACGACTAACACCACCACCACCGCTGCCGGCAGCCCACATAGTCTAGTACAGCTGCAGATAGAGAAACCACTCACGGGCAGAAGGGCATGGAGTAGTAGTCCAGGGGTAGCTGCGTGTGCACGCTTGTGAGCTTGTTAACTTTCACTTCCACGTTCAGGCAAAACTCGAAAGTCACCGGGGCCACGCCAGGCAGGTAGAAACCATCCACCACAGCGCTTGGCAGAAGCCCCGGTGCCGCGAGGGCGAGCGCTAGCCATCTCAGCTCCATGATCCCCGCTGGATCTTCGCTCCGCGAGCGCGAGCAATCCAACGCAACACGCGCGCGATGGGGCGAGCAGGAGGGACGGGGGCAGGTGCGTGCATACGCACGGGAAGAGGGGCTCGTTAGGGGGTTGTGGGCAACGAACGAACGCATCAAAATCTGGGCGATGTGATGATGGCGTGCGTGCAGCAGCAGTAGTGTCTGCGCAGCAGGGTCTCACATGGAAAGAAGAAGAAGTGCGGGCAAACGGTGGGTGTGTGCGTCTTGGTTTTCAAGTCAGTAACATTCGTCTGTGCTCTCCTTGCCATTTCGACCCCCCACAAACTACAGACATACGTTCTACAGTTTGTCCGCGGCACAGATGGCACCGAAATAGAACAGCTCCCCTCGAGGTCGTCGTGGTTCCTGCCCGCCAATGTCCGAGATGGCCACGGTGCAGCAGTGCCGCGCAGAGGCCGAATCCCAGTTGGAACATCGCTTATTCGTTTCGCCACCTCCACCTGCCTCAAATGTTCTTCGGGGGCGGGGTTGCGACGCTACCCAACCAGGAAATGTGGCCCTGGCTCAGCCGTGCGCAATCTCGATATATTCGTTACCATGCTCACCCTTTCGGAGTCGGCCAGGTAGTCTTGACCTAGAGCAGTTCCGCAACCTGGAGGGGATGGTGATGGGGCAGGGAGAGGCGACACTTTGTGTGATAATAGGCGTTTTTGCTGCGGGGAGTAGGGGATAGGGTTCCGAGGCACTGCCCACCAAAAACAACAACAAACGAAACAAAGCAACGACAAGCGAGAGGAGACAAAGCTGGAGGCAGGATGAAGGTCGTCTCTATTTGCACGATGCGATACAACCGCGATACGGCGGAGCCTGTGATGTTGTCGCAAGTCAACGAGCTGGCTTCTTTTGGCTTCTTTCAACGACAGGGGTAAGCACCGGGCGACTTGGTTGGGTACACCTTTTGTGTTGTTTCGCCTTGTACTCCCGTGTAGAAACATAATTAGGCTTGGAAACAGGCAACGCGCAAGGTGCTCTTATTACAGTGCCAAGGCAAAGCATGGCCCTAGTACAGGTCTACAAGGTCTGCCTACGATGCCACCTCAAGCGATTATCTTCGCGACCCTTACTAGATGCGTTTTACGGCGCGACGCCAACCTTCACTACATCTAATTTGGCATTGTTACGAACTAGAATACGTGAATTCTCCTCTCAGTACGTACAGCTCCATACCGATCGGCGCAATAAGCTTCTTTTCTACCAGAGTATCGAGTCGTTACCGTACAGAACAGGAGATCCCGAGATCTCCTACGACCTGTACTCGTACTGGACTAGCTATACTGGACTGCTGCTGCTACTGCTGTCTGTACGAGACTCGGCGGGACAACAGCAGTGCCGTTCTGGTACGATGCCAGGGCCTGCCCCCATCGAACTTTATTTCACGTCGAGTCAGAGTTGCTGGAGCTTCAACATGACAAGTCAGGACGAGAGTCATTGCGCTGTTGTCTGTTTGGCAACTCGGCCTTGCTCTGCTTTACTACTCCTCTCACGTATGGCACGTACAACCTGCTCGTATCCTGCAGTCACAGCAGTCAGTACACACGTACACACGCACACACGTACACGAGTATTAGGACGAGCTCGAGTACGAGCACAAGCGTACAAGCAGCAGTACGTACTCACCAAGGCCAGATTTCTTATTTTCTTATTGAAAGGGGTGTCGTCGTGTGTTTCACCTTAAATTCAGTATTATTACCGCTCCCGAATTTCTTGTCTCTCCGGAAATCTCCAGTACGTGTACGCGTAAGCCTGGCTTTCTTGTGTGGTGCTCTTTCTCAGTACAGGTATACGCAGGCAGCAACATCGAAGTCCTCGCAAGTAGAGGTAGGACCGTGATTTCAACTATTAATACCAGGGTACCCGGCGGGTATACCCGCACGTGCCCTACCCATTGGACGGGTGTGAGGGTCCGACCTAGAAAATGGCAAAATCGCGGCTTTTCGGAACCTGCTGATACGGTACTCTAAGGTTACGGGTGCCCGGGTGCCCGCGGGTATTTCGGGTACCCGCCTGTTTTCAAGTACCCACGGTTTATGATCCCCTGATGTTATCTTAATTTGCCTTCAAAATGTCTCTAAAAATCATTTTTCAATACCGCACCAGACTCAACGCTGTCACGGATACCCGGGTGATACCCGGGTCGGGTACCCAGGTATCATGATCGGGTACCATGACAGGGTACCCGCGGGTATCGCGTACCCGCCTGATTCGGGTATCCAGCCAGCACTGCTGTTGCTGCGGTGCGTTGATTGCAGTCTCTCTTTTCCGGTTGTTTCGCGTCGCACCGCTGCTGTGTTAGGTACTGTATTAATAGTATCATAGGCCTTACCAGGTATCACACGAAGCTAATTTGAGCAAATACTTCAGAAACGAGTATTACGGTGGACCATCATGTCTAAATAGGGGACCAAATATTCAAATATTGTTATTAACCCCTTAAGAACTGGTCCCACCAATGTGGGGACAAACTACTTAGAATTAGTGTGGAACATTTGTTTTCAGTTCTGAATGGGTTACGAGCGTAATAGTAAAAATATTGAAATATACCTGGTAGGTTTTTGTGTGTACCATAGGTCCCTATTTACTATTTACTCAGGTCCCCCGTATTCATCGCTACATACCGGTCGCCCCGGTGGTCTAACTGGTAGCCACGAAGCCTGTAGGCCCGGATGTCGAGGGTTCGATTCTCCCCATGAAGGTTTTTATTCTCAGATGACACTGACTGTCGAGAGCGCATATTATGGCGTGGGTAAGCAAAATTCGACGAGAGTTGACGAGGGAAGAAAGTGCTGAAATCTTCTCGCGACAAAAAGCAAGGCGAGAACCGTCGTGGGGGAGGAGGAAGAGGAGCCTACTTCGTGATCCCGGATCTGAGTTACGACTAAATAGGGAGGGAGAAAGACGGAAGTGCGAAGATGATGAATGGGATGGAAAAAATAACAAAAATTAACGCCGTACTCTCCGAGATATTATGCGACATTGGGTCGGAAAATGTGCACTGCAGTCTTCCATGGGTCATGAATCATGAGACAGGTTTGTGGCGTCTGTGGGGACTATATCCTCTTCTGGCATATCCACGGGTTTACTACTGATGCGTAGGCATGCAGGTTTTTGCGTGAACCGCAACATGTAACCGCTATTGGGAACGTCGCTGACTACGACGCATATAATAGCATCTTTTGTTTTCTCTCTTTGTTTTGATCTTGGTCGATCCACCTAGACGAGTGTTCGGCAATGCCGGCCTCGGGCTCCTGCTGAGTCCAGGGGTGTGGTGTCTTCGCAAGGAAATGCACCATGCACAGCACCACACCCACACCCCTGGACACAGCAGGAGCCCGAGGCAGGCATCGCCGTACACTGAGCTATAGGTGGATCGACCAAGTTCAATAACAAAGAGAAACAGAGGATGCTATTTTGTGCGTTGTACTCGGTGACGTTCCCAATAGCGGTTATATGTTGCGGTTCACGCAAGAACCTGCATGCCTACGCATCAGTAGCAAACCCGTGGATATCCCAGAGGATATATGTATTAAAAATGATGCACGAACAAGAAACGGGGCTATTAACAATAGTCCCCAGACGCCACAGGTTCCAGTAAAAATGATGCACGCACAAGTACGAGTATATACATCGTACCGTCATATATACCCACAGTCAGTACGGGTTTTACTGGGGGGAGTTCCTTGACAAATTGATGGATGTCTGCCAAGGGGCAAAAGTGCCGTCAACCATCCCATCATATTTGCTCACTCGGCGCTCAGCCTCGCTCGCGCGGGCGCCAGAATGCGAGACAGTTTTTCCCGGAACCGATATACGAGTACTACATATAGTACGGACGACTCTTGGGATCCTGGAGCCTGGAACGGTCTTGGAACCTTGAACGGTCTTGAAGGACATTATCATACTGCGTGGGCCTGGCCGCCTCTAGCGACACTCTCTCTCTCTCGGCCCCGCCAATGCGGGGTCAGGGGTTGTGTCCTTGTGGCGACTGCGCCACTGCTACGAGTGTGATGGTACTGCTGCACCAGGTACCGTTTACCGCGGTTGTGTCATGGTAGAGGGGGGTGCGCGACCGTTTTTTGAGACCTCGATTCTTCCACAACAGGAAGGTTAATCCCTTAACCTCTTAAGAACTGGTCGCACGATTTTGGGGACAAACTACTTGGATTTAGTGTGGGACATGTTTTGCAGTTCTGAATGGGTTAAGAACCGGTCCCCCGTTTTTGGGGAAGAAAATACTACTTGGAATTAGTGTGGGATGAGTTTTGCAGTTCTGAAAGTAAAGGTTGCTAATAAATGTCGAATCGATCCAGGGTGTTTTTGGAGAGATGTACATTTCTGATCGAGAGCTTCCCTGCCTACAATATACATAAGCATATTGTTGGACTTTGACACCCTCTTTCTAACGAGAAGGTTGCCGGTGTCGAATCGAACCAAGGGTGTTTTTGGAGATATATACTTGCAAAGATGAGTTTCGATAAAATCCTCGATCTCACCGAGGGTGGTCGATTTTTTTTTTTCGACATCTCACAGAATTTTTTGTTCGTTAGGGGGGGGGGGTGTACTCATGTTGTGCACGGCCGTAGTCATATGACCATAGACCCTCGCATCCCTACAATGCCGGGACGGAGCGCGTTGGGTTTTCACCAACCAGGCAGACATTGCTTGCACCAAGCGCGAAACGCCGTGAGGTATTGGGCGAGTCGCATGGAGGGTGAGCTGCATCCTGCTAAGAACCGCCTCTGAGGCGGACTTGCATATGGACGACAGCTTCAATGAGTTAATTTAATTTCTGGTGTGGCCACTTCCGGAGACAGCAATGGGTTTTACTATGTAACTGCCTCGCGGACGCCTTACCATATTAACACTACGTGATACGACCATTCCCCTTGTGCGGAACAAAGGTTCTCCACCCCGCACAAATGATCTACTCGACCGCCAGCTTTGGTGACCGCCAAAAAAAAATAACAAAAAAAAACGGCACCCTGGTTGTCTAGCTCACGCAGCGAGTGGCGTGTTTTACAGCGTCGTTGCCAACCGACGCCAACCCAACCTATAAATATATCATATATTGGGTTACTAAATTAAAACGAAGTGAAAAAAAATGAAAATAAGGATATTTTTATTCACCATTTTCTTATTTCATCATGTGATCACAACGGTTGCAACGGTTTTTTATTCCGACCTCTGGGGTTGTGGTGTGTCGTTTTCTCTTTATTCTGGGCGCCCCTGATCTCACAGCTGTGTGTTTTTTTTTTCTTCTTTTTCTATTGTATATATTTTTTTATCTATCTGTAGAGCTTTCCCGACAAAATACCTACGTACCTCGTACCTGGTATGTATATTGTTGAACTTTGACACCCTCTCCACCTTCAGCACCAAAACCAACATAAACTATCAATATCAGTACCAAAACCAACATACTATATCAATATCAGTACCAAAACCAACACACAATATCAAAATCAGTACCAAAACCAACATATAATCACCAATATCAGTACCCACAACTATTAATAGAAGGTTGCCAATGTCGAATCGAACGAAGGGTGTTTTTTGGAGCGATCTGTCTATTATATCTGATGGAGAGAGAGCTTTTTGAAAGTAGGTTGTTCACCTTTTGGCACCCTCTCTTCGTTTTGTCGAGAACACGAGCCGTCGGGAAACAATGGCGCGACCCCCAGTGCGAAACCAAAAGCGCCTTACGGGAACTTCGTGACGATTGCTTCGAGTGGGCTTTGGCTTGTGATGGCGCGTCGCTGTGAAATCAAAGCGCTTTACCCGGCGGTACTTCGTGACCATTGCTTCGAGTGGGCTTTGGCTTGTCTTTGCGCGTCTCTGTGAAATCAAAGCGCTTTACATGGTACTTCGTGATATTTGTTTCGAGTGGGCTTTGGCTTTTCTTTGCGCGCGCGTCTCTGTGAAATCAAAGGGCTTTACATGGTACTTCGTGATAATTGCCTCGAGCGGGCTTTGGCTTTTCTTTGCGCGCGTCTCTGCGAAATCGAAGCGCTTTACACGGCGGTACTTTGTGATGATTTTCTTCGAGTGGGCTTTGGCTTGCCTTTAGCATCTCTTGTGAAACCAAAAAGCGCTTTACGGTACTTCGTAACCATTGCTTCCAAGTGGGCTTGCTATGCTTGTCTTGTGACTGCTGCGCCACTTGTGATATACACTACAGTACTTACCCAGGACGTAAGTGTAAACACCTTCGGGGTAGAAACATGAAGACCAAATGGTTCCTTACATCGTTGACGTCTAGAGTCGTATATACGAAACATCATGTGACTTGATAAACTTGCGCACCTAGGATAGATCATGACCCTGATCATAATCTAGATCATTTACTGTCTGTAGTTCCTCACGTGCAGTTGTGAGAACTTGTGCAGGATCTGTTGTAATGCAGATCCAGCCCAGGAAACCTGTACTACAGATCATGCAGCTTTCTACGGATCCCACCCGGCAGTATGAGCTTACAGTAGATAGATAATACAAGACCAATCTGCCTTGAAAGGCCTACTGCTTATAGAAATATCTACATCATGAAGTGGGAATCGATTATCTATCTGTGGATGATCTATCTGTACATGAGCTATCTGTAGATAATATATCTGTACACGATCTCTTTGTAGATGATCTATCTGTAGATGATCTGTCTTTGGGTAATATATCTAGAGGTGATCTATCTACGTATATATTATATATCTGTAGATGATCTATCTGTAGGTGATTTATCTGTAGATGATCTGTATGATCGGTAGATAATCTATCCGAGGTGTGACACGTTGCTTATATTTCAGTCCAGAGTGGTAGTGGTACGGAACATCGTCTTAACTTGAGAAACTTTGCGTGCGTCGTACCGGCGGGGACGACTACGTACGAGTCGTATTAACAATGACTTGTTGTGTGGACTGATACCATGTGTTTCGGCAGGATCAAGGAGATGTGTACGTTTTTCAGCAAGACTATCGTGAAGCGCACGCAGCCCGGGCAGAGGCAAAGCGTACAGCACGAAGGTGAGAAAACAGGGCCGAGGCTTCTTTGAGTATGTATACGAGTACATGTAGGGTGAGGCGTGCGTGCACCTTGACAAAAGCTGGAACAGTTCTTTTTTAAACGGGTTCAGGGGGTTTAAAAAAACTTCGCGAGCTGACCGAGCGAGAAACTTACCGAGTCGCACGTGGTTGGTTTAGAGTGAAGGTGAGAAGATGACCGAAGCTCCTTGAGTAGGTATGTTAGGGTGAGGCGTGCGTGTACCTTGAAGAAGCTGGGAAAAGTTTTGAACAAAACAGGTTAATTCTGCTGTCGTCCTCTCTATTGTTATTAACCTGTTTTGTTTGGTTGTACGTATGTATCACGTCTTAGATTCGCCTTGAACACGTGTGATATTCGTTTTAACCCGTCTTAGATTCGCCGCAGCACGTGTGATATTCGTCTTAACCCGTCTTGGATTCGTCTTGTGCAGCACGTGTGATATTCGTCTTAACCCGTCTTGGATTCTTTTTACTGTAGTACATGTGATATTCGTCTTAACCCGCCTTGGATTCGTCTTAAAACGCCTACGAGTACATACATCGAATCTAAGACGTATGTAGGACGACTCTTTACCCAGTCAGAACCACAGCAGTCGTATGGAGAAGCTGGCCGGCTGGAGATGGAGAGATGAACTATTAATAATATAGTCAAACCGGGTGCGTGAAAGCCTGAGGGCCCAAGCGTGAGGGTAGGGAGGGACCTATCTTGTCTACCTGCCTGTGTAGGGTTTTCCGATCACTGAAGTCAAGCCATCTCACGTTGGACGGATAGATCACGATATATTGCTCTGTGGATCATAAAACAGATCCTAGCCTGCCGTTAGGTGATATTGGGCAAGATCTGTACATCTGTATAGTACAGATCCCCCCCGGTGCAATGTCTGCCTGATTGGTGAAACCCCAACGTGCTCCGTCCCGGCATTGTAGGAGTGCGAGGGTCTATGGTCATACGACTACGGCCGTGCACGACATGAGTACACCCCCCCCCCCCCCCCCCTCCGCGCGCGCGCCTCTCTCTGTCTCCCTTTCTCATGGAACACCATCCGCAATTCGTTGTTGACCTGGTGACCGACCGGCGCTTACCGTACCTCACCGCCCTCCGCTTTGCCTCGCCACCGCTACCTCTACCGCTACCACTACCGCTACCGGGACAGACTACAACGTGCACGTGTACATGCGGCAAGACGGTTTGGCGGGGACAGTAACGGCGGACCTTGAGTACCCGCCAAGAGTGGCGTTTGTGTTGCTCACCCAGGTGAGAGTCCACGGGCGGCTGTGTCGCGCATACAACAGCTTCGCACTACAGGGGACCTAAGAAACCGGAAAGCTGGTCCAGGGTGGATTTATTCTTCGATAAATCTGGTCGAGGCTGGATTTCATATTCGATTAAAAAAAAACAATAAAGCCGGTGCAGGACTGTTCATACCAAGAAACCGGAAATATGGTCCAGGCTTGATTTCTTGTTTGACTAGAAACCGGAAATCTGGTGCAGGATGGGTTTGATAATGGGTGATTTTTCCGCTAACTTCCGTTAAACGTTGCCGAGTCTCGGGCTTCTTACATTCCCCTTATCCTAAGACCAAAGGTTATGGTACCACTTTGTGGCTCGTTCATAATCTTATCAGCAACATAGTGCCAAAGAAAATGGGTGTACCCCTCGTATGGAGCATAAAGTTGGCCACTATGTTCCCCAAGATTGAAAAATCCAACAAAAAGGGGTGTCTCGTCATCATCTGACCCCTGAGATGATGCCAGGCACAATACGCCATTATCTTGGTTGGCTCTTTTATTGTTCCGCAAATATATACGATAATACATGCCTTGCACTATATACGAGAACGATACGTATAATATGTACGTATGACGTACACCGAGTACGTATACGAAAACGATACGTACCATATTTTGAATACATACGAGTATTATGTTGCTTTGGCCATAGGCACTGCTTGCTGCTGCACAGCCTTTATCTTTGTTTGCCGAAATAAAAGTCGGGAAGAAAAAAGAGCCACAAAGTGGTACGATAACGTTTGGTCTAAGCCTGAATTTTTCGATGAACGTTTTGTTAATATCAATAGGTGGATTTTTTGTTCGATAAGAAACCTGAGAGCTGGTCCGAGCTCGATTTCTTAAATTCAGAATGGGTGCGTTCTACACTAATTTTCTTATACCTAGCGATTCTTGAGAGGGGGGGGGATTTTCTTACAGTTTCCTCTTAATCTCAGCCTGGCTTTCTTAGTGCGCGTTTTCCTATTATTAATAGTACAGAGAAAGTCCTGTACTGCTTGCTGTTCCAACTCCGTTCGTAACTGTAAGGGATGTTTAGATATTAACATGAAAATCAAACGTTCCTTACCTCTTCGGACAGAGTGGCAAACGAAAAAGCCGCTGCTGTGTGTATACATATATACAGTACGGGCCCGCTCATAAGAAACCAGAAATCGGGCTTAGGCTGACTTTCTTATTTGAGAAAGGGGTGTGTCCCACACTAACTTCAGTATAATAGCTGTCGACTTTCTTATTTCCCTCGTAATTTTTAGGCTGAGTCTCTTGTGGGGCACTTTCTTAGGAGAGGGCCGGTAGTGTATATATGATGGCGAGTTTTTTCGTTGCAGCGGGAAACGAAGACTTATCCATAATAGAGCGTTCGTTACACAGGTTCTTAGGCAAAAAAAATGACTTCGCAGGTACCAGGTACACAGCTCAGTCAAAGCCTAACCCTTTTATTAATAGTACTTCACTGTACATAGACAAATATTCCAGTCAAATTCCAAGTGTTTTGTTCCAATATCGGTACTGCAGCACTATAGGGGTTAACCGTTATAGGACTGGAGTCCCGTTTTGGGGACAAATTACTTAGAATTAGAGTGGTTTGTCCCCATAACGGGACTGCAGTTCTAAAAGGGTTAAAGAACCTAATGACTACTGATAAAAGGTCGATTGCGTGAGTCCGAACCCCGCCAAGGGAACTTTTTCTTATGCAAAAAAATGATTACTCTGTACGTACATAAAAGAGCAGTGTGTTTTTACACAGCATTCGACGCGAGTCGACGAGGCAATAAAATGATGATTATTTTCTCGCGATAAAAAGTGAAGGCTAATATCTGATTGGTCAACTTCTTCCGTACACCGTGCGAGTACACATAGGGGGGGGGGGGAGAGAAGTGCCTGCTATTTATATGTGAAACCAGATCTGAGTTATTTTTGAGAGGGGGAGCTGGAGATGCGGGACGACGATAATTGATGGAAGGAACATAAACAGTGTACGTAGTATGATCCTATAAGATGAAAACAGGCAGGTTGCCAGTATTGTAACTGCTGATTGTTTTATTAGCTTTTTCTTTGTGTGACCCCCGACAGCAGCAGCCGTCGCGCGAGCGATGCAAGAGGACAGCGTAAACCCCCCCACCGTGCATCTATCTATTATCCCTACGAAGCTTTTTAGTCTTTGTGTTCAAGTACATACCATAGTCCTCTCTCTCTGCACGCGCGCGATTGTGAGAGCCTCCCCCCCCCCCCCCCCTTTCCTCCTCCCCCCCCCCTCTGCTGTCGGTGGTTTAGTTGTTGGAGCAGTACGGGGAGCAAGTCCAGTGGCAGTCGGAGATCCGACACGAGGCAATACGGTTCCCACCGATGGAAAAAATGATCGCCGATTATCAGGTGAGTGAGAGGGGCGGGTGGGGGGGGGGGGGGGGGGGGGGGGGGGATGACAAGGAGCGAAAAAAAAAAACATAAACATGCCCTTATTTTATACTCGAACACTAAAAAGCCAGGTACATACGTAGGAGTTTTTTGTTGTTGGTTGCGGTTGCACGACCCAGCTGGTTGCTTGTATTCTCGAGTTGGCCTCGTTTTGAGGGGGGGAGAGGGGTCGGGGGTTGGTCGGTGGGACTATACAGCGGTGGGTCTCTGGAAAAAAAAAAAGGCTTTGCGGCTAATATTTTTATTTTTCATTTTTTTCATACCATTTATTATCTTCGCCCTTCCTTTCTCTCTCCTTCCTAGTCGTAACTCGGATCCGGGGTCACAAAGTAGGCTCCTCTCCCTCCTCCCCCGCTACGGTTCGTGTCTTGCTTTTTTATCGCGAGAAGACTTCAGCCCTTTCTTCCCTCGTCGACTCGCATCGAATTGTGCCTACCCACGCTACTTTAGAGCGCAATATTGTTGCTGTCGTACGCCCAACCATTCTGGGCGGAAAAGTACGGACCGTTTGGTCTTCATGTTACATGTTAACACGTGAAACCCTCCGTATATTTCCATTCGGAGTGGTACCCGGTAAACGTTACACTTTTATCCTTTCTGAGTCTTTGGAGGGGGAACAAAGACGAAAACTGAAATTATCGGAACCTTTTCTCCACGGGATGGATGCGTAATCATACTATGATATGATACCGCAAACATAAGCGAGGGCGTACAGTAGAGGAAATCTACTAAGAAACAGGAAAACTAGCCCGGGCTGGCTTTCTTATTTTGAGAGAGGGTGCTTTCTACACTAATTCCAATATAACCATTCTCGATTTTCTTAGGTATCTATAAATACCAGCCTGGCTTTCTTATTAGCCTGTTTCTTTTTAGGTGTCCTGTACTGTATATGTATATACCGGTAATGCCGCAAAACCGCCAAAATGTGAAAACACCGCGCAAGAGCCGCTGCCAAAAACGCTTTCGAGGCGGTAGAGACCAGGGGATGGGTCGCTATCATCCCCTGTGGAGTAGACCGCTCAATTTGCACCCCCTTGCGCACCCTGCTCTGGCGCCTTTCGCCCGCTCAAATGTATGGAAGCGCTTCAACCCAAATGTGTTTATAGGGTTATATAGGGTGCCCTAGAATTCCAAAAACATGCCGGTAGGGGTTTCCACTATGTATGTATGAAACCGCCAAAAATGCTAACCGCATGCGATTTTGCGAACTGCCGAGAACCTGCAGTAGTACCGGTACAGTACAGGACACCTAATACGAAACAGAAAATATGGTCCAGGCTGGATTTCTTATTTCGAGAGAGGGTGCTTTCTGCACTTCAAGATAACGACAGCAGAATACTGCAACTGTAATGTCAACATAAAATAATTTGACCGCGCTTCTCATTGTTTTGTTCGCTGTTCCCGGGTCCCCCAAGGGTTTACAGAGAAAAATAAACGCTTGGATGTTTGTAAGGGGCCTTTGTTTACGGAAATAAAGAGCCTGTCCGCTGTGGGACACTCGTGAGACCATTGAAGTGGTGGTATCTCTCTAATGGGCATTAAGGTGTTGATCGAAATTTCGACGAATCCGTTTTTGTCGATGGTGTGGATCGAATGTTTTACCGTTGTCCCGGTGGCGTGTCGAGTCCCCCCGCTGCCGCGTGGATTCCGAAGTTTCTGTTAGCTTTTTCTCCCACGACGTTTTTCAGGCGAGCATCGGGTACGCCTTTTGCCCCCTTTTTACGTTTTACCCGCCGTCGGCTCTACTAACAGGATCCAGCGAAGGCGGACAAGATCACGAAGATTCAGCGCGATTTGGACGAGACGACGGAAGTACTTGTGAGTCCCAGCTTGCGGTTGCCGAATCACTCGTTTTACTCGCGTTGAAACTACTGTATGTAGTGTTGTTGTTGTTGGTGGTGGTGGTGGTGGTGGTGGTGGTGGTGTTTTTGTTGTTCTTCAGGTTGTTTTTTGTGTCTGCTACTTGTTGATCGCGTTGAAACTGCAGTGTCGTTGGTAGTGGTGGTGGTGGTGGTGATGGTGATTTTGTTGTTGCGGTGTCGATGGTTTTGTTTTTCTCATTTGTTTCTTGTTTTCTTTCTTGCGTCCGCTCTTTGGGCCCATGCATGCACCAACACGCGACGTGTCACCTGGTGGACCGCCCCTCCCTTCCGATCATTTACACCTGAAACGGTTCGCGTTTTTTTTTTCTTCTTTCTTTTTTGTTTATTTTCGTACGCCGGGTCCACAGCACTCAATTCCTCTGTCCGTGATCGGCATTTTTTGCCTCGACAAACGCACACCTTGTTCACGCCTGACGGCTTTCCGCGCTGTGTTTTTTTCTCGGCCTTTTTATTTCAGTGGAACACCTCAAGCGGCGTGTGTCCGTTTTTTTACGCCTGCCTGGTACTCGTGTTTCGGGGGGCCATAGTATATACTAGTAAATAGGACCTACGGTACACAGAAAAGCCTATACATTCCCCTATTTTTACTAACAATATTTGGTCCTATTTACTATGGTTCCCTGTAATAGTGTTTCTTTAGTTTCACGAAAAAAAACACACACACACAAATTTGTTTTGCTCTGTTTCGTTTCGTTTCGTTTTTTTTTTTTTCTCGTTTTGTCGCGCTTTTGTGTCGGTGGAAAAAAAACGATAACAGCACCGAACTATCGACAATGTCTTGGAAAGAGGAGTAAGACTCGACGAGCTGGTGGACCGATCCGACGACCTAAGCCGACAGTCCAAGATGTTCTACAAGCAGGCCAGAAAGACCAACAGCTGCTGCGTCGTGAGCTGAAACAGCGAACCGAAAAGAGGGGCGGGGAGGGTGTACTTCATTTTCATGCATGGCCGTAGTCGGGGGTGGGGGGTGTGTGTGGGTCACCAAAAAACCAAGCAAGGCTGTGGGACATGGCTCTTCTGCGACGTAGCTCCGCGGGATTCGGGACAGAGCGCGCGTTGACGAGTGTCGCGATAAAGATCATCGGCGGGGGTTACGGAATGTCGGCGGTTGCTCTCCACCCGATCATAGTGGTTCGGCTGCCCCGATTTTATATGTTATAATGGCTTTTCGTCTTCGGGGAGGTGGTGCTGTGCGGGGGGGTCTCGTGTATAGCGATTGTAGCTTCGCAGGGTGGATGGCAGGAGGCTCTCGGGTCGAGCTTCGGGGGGTATCATATACTCGCTCCTGTTTTTTTTTTCTTCCTTTTTCAACAATCTGTATCTCCCCGAGATCCCGCGGTTGATGGTTTTTGATGATTTTGATTTCGTCGACGATTTTTCGGAGAGAGAGAGAGCTAATGCAGCTAAAAAATAGGCTGTATACGTAGCTCTATCTGTCGGGATTTTTGTTGGCACACAGCAGTTGCGATGACCGTCTGAAATCAGTTTGTTTTGGTTTTTTCTTCTGGCTGGCTTATGTCGCCCCTCAGCCATGTATCACCGTCTTGGGGACGCTCAGTAGATGCGGACTCCCTCCTCCCCCCCCGGTACTCCGTCTCGAAAGGGATGCGTGGTCAATGGTCAAACGACTAAGGCAAGCAACAAATGAGTACGCCCCCGCCCCCCCCCGCCGACGTGCATCGTCCCGGCGTTGCAGGGATGCGAGGGTCTATGGTCACACGGCTACGGCCATGCATGACATGCGGCTTACACTCCCCCAGGGTCTATGATTTTACGACTTTGGCCATGCACGACATGAGTACACCCCTCCCCCCCGCCCCGCCTCACCCTCCCCTCCTTCCTTTTCTCTGGTGTATTTCCGTTATTTTCATGGAATCGACGATGCCGCCGCCGGCTCGTTCGGTACCTGTCATCCTTGTGAGTTATTCACGAGACTGCTTTTTTTTTTCGTGCTCAAGAGAAGACTGTTTTTTTTTTTTTTTCTTCGTACTTTTCGAGGCTGATTTTTTGTCGTATGACACTGCGGAGACTGCTGTGTGTGTTTTTTTCTTCTTTTCCAGTGCTGTTGGAGACTGGTTTTGTTTTCGTGTTTTGGAGACTTTTGCGTGCTTTCGTCCTCTTTTTTTTTTCAGACGTTTTTTTTTCTTTTTCTTTTTCTTTTCTTGGTGTACTTTTGGGAGACTGATATTATTGTTGTTTTCGGGCTTTTGGGAGGCTGTTTTGTTCTCCGTACCTTTGCCATAGCCTCCGTAGTGGTAGTACTAAAAGAGTAATAGTAAGGTACTTCTGTGTACGGTTGCGAGCGGCGAGATAGACGGAGACGTTTCCCTGCCAAAAAAAAAACAGCCCCTTCCCTTAAGGCGATCCCGTTGTATATTTGGGGTTTTTCGGGGTCGGCTCGAAAAATAAACGCCTTTTTTTTTCCTTTTTTTTTTGGCAACGTCTACGAGTGCATAGCTTTGGTTTAACTTCCACCGGAGTCAAGTGTTCCGTTATCACTGTCTGTGTAGCACACATTGGACACATATAACACGATCTAGTGGATGATCTAGATCCTCACCTGCCGTTGTATGAGAGGATTTGTGCAGGATCTGTGTAGTACAGATCTAATCCAGGAAACGTTTTCTATTAAATTAGATCATGAAGGTTATGCGGCTCCCACCCAAGCAACATGAGATACATACATCATCGTATCTGGTAAAAGATCGGGAATCTACCGGTATCTGCCCTGAAAATATCTAGATCTCTTGAAATGGGGTTCGGTGATCTGTCAAAATGTGTTCTGTGTAACGGTGTTGTGAACCGAAAATGGAAATGGCCTCGGTCGGTTTTCGTTTTTTCGCCGAAAAAGTCGGTCGGTTTCAGTTTACAAAATAAATTTAAGAAGCAAATCGAAGCCGAAATCGAACGGTTTCGAAAACCCGAAAAATGTCGGTCGGTTTCGGTCGGGTTTTTTTCAACTAAGGGCCCGTATTAACGAAAGAAAATTTCAAATCGAATCGATTTGAAATCGATTTTTTTGTAATGAATCGACTCGAACTTTCATCTGATTGGTCCAAACATGAATCACCGGAAAGACATTTGTACTTTGGGGCATGAAAAATGAAAAAGTTCAGATATAAAAAGGAGTCCCGAAAATTCGATTCGATTCGAATCGATTGGAGTTTATCCGACATGCATGGCATGTTCCCACTGGGTGAACGTCCCCGAGGCGATCCGTCGCTGTTTGGGCTGTTGTCGACAACCACCAACGAGGCGATACATCGTTAACCTCAAGGAGTGGCGACCGGAGCAATGGCCGCGCCCACGGCTACAGACCATAGCACAACGTGGCCCTCGTCTCGAAAGGGATGCCTGGTCAATGGTCAAATGACTAAGGCAAGCAACAAATGAGTACGCCTCCCCCCCCCCCTCCGAGGCACACCAGATACATATACGAGCTTACATCTACGGCTCCAGCGATCGCACAGCAGCGAAATCTAACGCCAGCTGGTCGACATTTCTCCGTTGCGCTGGGCTCACGCCCCTCGACTGACCAGATCGTGAGCGCCCCGTTTCCTTGAGGCCGTCAACGAGAGATGGCGAAAAACGTTCCCGCGATGACGATTTTTTCAAGGCGCCCGTTCCAGACTCCCCGTACTCCCCTATGTCACCCGCGCCACTCCTGCCCCTAGAAAAGTCGGACTGCGATCGGCTCAGGCTCTGGCTCAACGCGCTGCTGCTCCTCCTCCCCCTCCTTTTCCTTTCGCTCTCTTCTTCTTCTGCGCACGATCGGCCACTCCCGGTATCGCTCGAGCTTCCTCTCGTATCGTACGGTTCCAATGCTGCTGCTGCTGCTGCTGTATCAGGCTTCTGATCTCCTTCCCCGTCGACATCCCTCCCTCTGCTGCCACCCTCTTCCCTCGGCAACGGCACGGGTAAGCGTTGGCCCGTCGGCATTCCAGCGCCCGGCAATAACACCACCTTCGGGTTTCTCGCTTGTTGGGGTGGTTGTGCCAGGCCGAGGGTCGGCGCACTCCGAGACTCACAAAACCGTTTCGTCGGCGCAATTCCGGAGACGCTCCCCTCTCCGCGTCCCGCGCGGTGGCCCGCCCTGTACCCGAGCCCGGTCGGGATCACTCGGAACACGGTAGCCGGGGCAGGCGTTGCCAGCATACCCCGACTGTCCACGGTTCGTCTGGGCGGGGACACGACGGTGTGCGTCGTCGTTGTTGTTGTTGCGGCTGAATCAGCAGTGGGCGCCGTTAGAAGCGCCGCCGCCTGCTTGCGCGGCGTGTAACGCCCCGGGACGCTCGTCTCGACCAGACCTTCGACGGCGCAGGCCTTGGCGGGGTCGTAGGTGGCTTTGGAGAACATGTCCTCCGCGCCGACGGACGCGAGGTCGGCGCCCCCGATCCCGAGCAGGGCGGACTTCTTCGGTTTGTTGATGCCTTCTCGCTGCAGGAGGTCCTGGCGCTTGTCGTGGTTTTTCCCGCTGTGTTTCGGTCAAGGGTGCCGGGGTTTTGAGTCGGGACACGGGTGGAGCGGGGGGGGGGGGGGGGGGGAGGTGACAGGGTGTGGTTGGGGAATTGGCTTTTTTGTTGGCACGGTCGAGAGAGGTATACTATTACGGGGGATCATAGTAAACAATAGTATATAGGACAAAATATTGTTAGTAAAAATAGTTAAATAAATAGGTTTTTGTGTATACCGTAGGTCCTATTTACTATGGCCCCCCCGTTATATTGTATTATGAATACCATCTGCAGACGTTATTCCACACTACTGTAATTTTCAAGCAGTTAAGACGCACGCTACGTCGGTACGTAGAGGCGCATCATGTATTCATGTTTCTGAGGCTCCCCTGACCTGAGGAGCTGTATACTAATAGTAAGTAAAAACACTGATTTTTAGAGGAAACTATTACGGGGGACCATAGTAAATAGGACCAAACATTGTTAGTAAAATTGGTAAATATATAGCTTTTTGCTTTTTGGGTTTACCATAGGTCCTATTTACTACCTGGTATGGTCCTTGCCCGTAATAAAAATGCTATATACCCGATGAACAATCCCATTGGTCTTAATCTTAACTATAAAATGGAATAGAGTGTATCACAAGGATGAAATTCCGCCGATTTTGGGTTAAGGAGCCTTTACTAGGTCATGCCAAAAACGTTTCAGCCAAAAAAAGGTATAACTTATACCTCTATCGTACCACGCGTCCAAAAACACGTAAAGCGGTCAACCCTTCTACTATTACGGGGGGCTATAGTAAATACTAGTAAATAGGACCTACCACACACACACACAAAAACCTACATATTTAACTATGTTTACTCATAATATGTGGTCTTAATTACTATGCTCCCCCGCAATACTGCGAAAATGACGCTAAATTACTCTACCGTAATTCCAAGTATCTTGTTCCCAATGTTGTAATGGAGGTACTTATAGGTGGAACAAACATTGTATATATGTCGAGTGAAGAAATGTAGAGGTGTGCAAGTCGACCGGTGTATTATCGCCTGATTATGGTAAATCAGTTTGTAGCATGCTTGGAAGTTGGTTGCCAAGCGCGTCGGGTAAAGACAAATTACATACAGCAGTAGCACGATCGGTGGGGATTTGTATGTGTCTCATTGGCCGGAAGAGTTTCCACTTGTTGTCCGCTGTTTGGCAAACAAAAAGGTAAGGGATATTGGTTGTCCTGAGGAGCATTTTGTAACGCTCATTGAAGCATACTCCAAAGAACGTGAGACCGACCTTACTGTAACTATACGAGTATAACCTGAGTATTGCTGTTACTGAAATGCGTGTGTGTGCGTAATGCGTTCAAAACGCTGATATGAGTGGAGAGAACTGGATGACATAAAATAGCCCTGCACTTATATTTAGCTCCGTTTCACGCCTACAACGTCTTATATATAGCACACGTCTATCATACATAGCGCAATATGCATGCCAGGATTTGGGAGAGATCGGAGCATGAGCTGCCGGATATCGTGTAAGCAGGTCTCACCTCCAGGCGGGGGCGTGGAACTTGTACTCGGAGTCGCGAAGAAGGAGGTACTCCGCTCGCTCGGCCACTTTCGACAGGGAGCCGGATTGTCTCTGCGAGAAAAAAAAGCAAAGTTGAGTTTCAACCGTTCAATCGGTAGCACTCACAGCTGACGTGTCTTGCATATTTTGATAAAAACGTATATTCCACGCGCGTGATTTTTATGTAGTGTGAACAGAAAAAACGTACACAAGACAAAGCTACACTTGATTCTTGATACGGTGCGGTGGTTGTTTTCCTCCTGCTATTAAAAATGAACACCGAATATGGCGACGGAAGTTTGGGGCGTAAAACTTAAAACGAACCTCAAACGATGGTTGAATGACCTCGCGAAATTTGTCGCGATACTTCGTATTGTTCTATTAGAGCTATATAACGGTGTCCGAGTTACAAACGTGTGACTTGTCTTGTATGTACTCTGGACGGACCCGGGTGTATTTACCCGGGTACGACCAACATAGCCAGGTGTGGTATTCTGTACACCCGGGTACGCCAGAGTATTTTATACCCCACCACTGCAAACACACACAGCTTGGAGGGTTCGGTTGTGGCCTGTCTCAGGAAGGTGCACGACGACGCGTACTATCACTTGATGAACATGCGAATCGAAGTTCACTGGAGTGCCTGTGTTCTATATACGTTTCATAGCAAAGCCGCGTCAACCCGTTTAGGCACTTTTAGCACTGCAACTCCTGTTTCAGGGGCAGAACACTTACTACGTATAGGGATATTTTGTAATCTGGCAATACGAACTGGCCATTCATAAAGTACTACAGTACCGGAGACCTGGTTAAATTTCATCAAGTACTGCAGTACCGGAGACCTGGTTTAATTTAATATAAAAATACTTGAGTCGTAAATCCATTGTTTTTGCCGTAAGCTTAATGCCATTCACAATCCTTATTAATATTATGATTATGCTTGCCATCCGACAATGTGTAGTGTTGTTCCAAAAAAGACTCAGGGAACATCCTTATTAATATTGTAAAAAAAAAACGTCCAAAGCTTTTTTAATAACTAAACCTTGCTGTTCTTCACCCGGGAGCCTTCTGACAACTGTTCTTTAACCCCAGATAAAACAGACACCATTTCCCCTGTTAAACGTGATTTCTGAAGGACCATAACATTATTTGCGACCCTCCATACCGAAAACATTTATCACGCGTTCATGACAAAAAACAGGAGAGCACAGGTCCACAGGCTGGTATTTCTTAATCAAGAATGGGTGCGTTCTACTGTACAAATAGCTTCAGCACATACATGGCGACTTCCGAGTTTCATATTTTCTTGTCAACCTCAGCCTGTCTGTTTTTTTTTCTGCCGTTTTCTCAGAAATTTCCCTGCTGTACTACTTCGTACCACTCTTTCCCCGAAATAGAAGCACCTTTTATACAACCATATTCAGTACAAACGTTGCTTATACTTCGGGACATGATGGTACTCTGTGCAAGGACTGCAGCCGATTTAGCGTTAAAAAAAAAAAAAAACTACTACAATGCTGTAGGAGCATGTGACGTTCATAAAAGATTTCGGTGTTGAGTACCAAGAAAAAAAGGAAAAAAATAAACGGCAAAAACATATCTTACAAACTGCAACCACCTTCCGTAGTACAACGTACCGTTCTCGGCTCGATGTGGAATGGCGTCGTGCAGCGTTTGTTGGCTGGGTCGAACTGGCCCGTGATGAGGTTGAACCCGTTGCGCTTGTCAAGCTTTCCGAGGCGCTGCCGCCTCGACTGCAGATGGACTAAGCTCGCCCGCTGCTTACACGCCTCCCTCTCGAGTCTCGCCTCGTCCTGCCGGATGTGCGACTGTTTTCGTCGCTGAAAGCCCTGGTGAAATCGGGTGGTCGATAGCCCCTTCGGGAGTAGTGGGTTCTTCTCCACCAGCCAGGTTCGGTTATATTAGGTTATAATTTATGGTACGGTAAAAATTCGAGGGCGGGCAAAGGGTGGTGTCATGGGAGTCAATCGGATGCGGCGGCTTGTGCACAGCAGTAGTAGATGCTGGGTACGTTATGTAAAGCGGTGCACAACGAGAAGGTTTATTGTTCCGTTTTTGCGAGAAAACAAAAACACGCATCCTGGTGTATGCAGGCAGCTGTGTGTCGAAGATTTCGCCGTCGGTAGATGTTGAACCCTCGCACTGCCGTTGCTTGCTGTATACCAGGTATACTTTAATAGTGGCGAACCGTCTCCTCAAGTACACTGACGCAAGTAATGCGTACTCGTAGCATTCCCTGCCTTCTTACGCAAGTAATGCGTACTCGTAGTATTCCCTGCCTACTTCAACTTTTGTACTGACGAGAGTCTGGTCAGTTGTAGGAACCTCAATCTGTGGTTGGACCCGTCTAAATCGCGTGTGTTTGTAGTCGTAACTTGTCTACAACGAAACGCGCATTGGCCTTATAGCGGCGTATAACTTGATTCGTCCCAGATTAAGACATGCCTCGGTATGTCGGCGGGCGGTAACATATCCCTCAATCGAGCCCGCTGCACTGAGACGGCAGCGACGGCACGCGGGTTTCTAGAAAATTCCGCTTCCACGAATTCAGAATACCAAAATCTGAATATTGTGGTTGCACTTGCACTGCTGTGCTGCTGTGTCGATCGGAACCCATGGCCAAGGGCGACCGTACAGCACGAACAACTCGTTCACGTAAACCCTTGTGTGCTCTTATTTTGGGCCAGGCTCAAATTCTTACGTAAGGCAGGGCGTGTGTCCTACTCTGATAAATACTCGTATGGCCACATTCCTATCTTCGTCCAAAACTCGAGGCTCAAGTTATTGACTCCCAATTTCTTGAGTACTCTCTCGCGTAACGGAAATATAAGGACCGTTTATACATTCAATATTAACACCAAGCGGTCCTTATGAGTCCGCCTAAAGTTGTTGATACCTGATACTCCATACGGTATCATGTTGCCACAAGTCGGGTCTATGTGGTACAGAAACATCCTGCGAAGTCACCCACCTGACGACTGCGCACAAATCCCACTGGAGTGGCCCCCGCATCGTCCGTGGTTATTTCTCCTGGCAAGGTGCCATTGTTGTGCCGGGTGTATTCCCACGTGGCGAACTCGTGTTTGATCGGGTAGCCTGTCCTTATCGCGCCCGCTCCTTTGCTTTGACAGTCAAACACCTGCCGAGGGGGGGGGGGAGTCGCTTCACGTTCAACCCCTGATAAAAAAGAGGTAGGTGACCAAATGTGATACTCGTACGGGTACTGTACTGCTGTGGTGACCTTGTCATAATGCCAAACGCGCACGCGAGCCTGGAGAAATACCAGCTCATACAGGTACGAGTACACATATGAGAGACGCACGCAAGAGCACAAGGATTTTGCTGTTCGTGCGCAGGCGCAAGGCACAAGCCACAAGCCACGATTTCAAGCACGCCGTGCAATCCCGCCGCATTTATGAACTAAAAAAAGTAAGCTGACCCGTAACAGCAGTACCAACTATCAACTCGCACAGAGGTATACACGCACAAGATCACGCATATAAGCGTACAAGGGCTTCGTACACAGGCACAAGACACACGGCACAAGCAAAGCACAAGCGAAGCACAGGCAGGCACACGCACGAGCCACGATATCGCGATCAACGAGTTAACGTACGATCCCGCCGCATTTTTGTTCGTGCGAGTATCAGCTCACGCAGGTATGCAAGCACAGGAGCACAGACGAGGACAAGCGCACAAAGGACATCGTACGCAGGCACGAGGCACAAGGCACAAGCAAGGCACGAGACACGAGCAACGATTTCGCGACTAACGAATACACGCAATCCCGCCGCATTTGCTGCTCCTCTCCTACCACCCACCACACACCTTTCCCCAGAAAGTTTCGCCAACGGCCAGGTCCGGGTTCAAAACATCCATGCTTGCTCGTCTTGCTATGTACGTAAGTTGTTGTCAGCACGAACTAGCAGGCGCCCCAAGTTTCGCTCCTATCTAGTGTGCCAACACAGGCGTGCTGCCTCATGCCATTCGTGAACGATGGACGATGTGCTGGCTCGTTGACTCATATCGTTCCATGCTCCTCATGTTTCCATGGTTGATGAAAAACGAAAACAGGAAAATGTTCCGTTTCGCCCTCAAAATTTCGTCGATATTTGGACAACTGAAAAATGAAACGCTTGAAGTCGAACTGAAGCGACACATATTTTAGCGTGTTTTTCAAGGGGATCGGGGATCATAGGAACCGTTCATTTTTTTCCCGAAAAAAATATTCCCAACCGCCGCCTGCAGTCTCCGGCACAATCACGACACGTATCAGCAGCTCGCAGAACAGAACAGCAGCGCAACAACGTACATACACCAACAGTAGTCCCCCACGCTACATACACCCTATCTCACGTCGACAAGGAGAAACAACGAGCAGCATGGAGGTAGCGTCTGAGAATTTCGAAAGCTTGAGCTACAGGGAGCTGCAGGCTCTGGCGAAGGCTCGGAGTGTGAAGGCTAACGGGAAGAAGGAGCAGCTCATCCGTCGCCTAACGGAGGTACGCCACAGTACACAACAGCAGTGGATACTCCTGTGCGTAGACGACAACAGCAACAACAGCAGCACTGTTGCACAGCAGTACAAGTTTGCCAGCAGTCGTCGGCCATAGTTCAGAGCGACGCAGCCCCTCGAACCCGAGCAGCGAGTCTTTGGAAGATCAAATTGCACGACGGTTGTGTGCGGTGTGCGAATTTCCCCGCGAAATCAATACGTTCCTGTACTCGTGTCAAGTTGCTGTTGTTGCTGACCCCAAGAGCACGTTGCCAGAATCTACAGCAGTACGAAGTCAGTGATCACGAAGGGCACAAGGAGTCTGTCATAGCCTGGGTAGGACAACACAGCCAAACAAATAAAGCCCAGTCGGGGTATCATACCTGGATGACAGCAGGCCACGACGGCCTGTTGTACAAACACACAGAAGTTCGAGTACACATGATGAGTACGTACTCGTATGCTATGGTGGCAGATGGGCGCGTCAAAAGTTTCCCCGTATCATACTTGCCCTGAACTACAAGACCACCCTCCCGCCTCCCGCACGAAGTATGTATGCCCTCGGCTACGCGCACAGCACACAGCCCGCACAACACCATACACCATGCACACCCCCCGGCATGCTATCCTTTAAAACTGAGCACGTGCTTGTCGTGTGAGGTACTTCCAAGGCCCTGCGCGGGCAAGAAAAAAAAGCGATAAACTCGCCTGCTCCTGTATGTACGTAATAACTCTGTGCTTCATCCGAGCCGTTTGGATAGGTGTGGTGGCCAACGTACGATGGTGGCGCGGAGATGATGCGGAGTTATTCGTTTGTTCCGTCAATGTGTTCATGCACGCTACTCGCACGTACTGTTCGCCGTTCGGCCGCTCATTGTCAGTGGATTCCACGAGCATCCACCCTTGTTTCCACAGCTAGCTGTACAGCAGCAGCATCAGCAGTCCAGTAGTACCTGGCATACTGCTGTCGTCCCGGTAGCATACCCCGACTAGGCGTTGTTGCGTTTTCGTCTCCGCGTGTACGAAGTACTGTTCATCCATGATAGCGTATGTATACCTGTAGACCTCTAGACTCCTTGTCTCTTTTCGTGACGACTGGCTAGGTTGTAGCAACGAGTACTGCTGTAATACTACAGAGTACAATAGACCAACAACAACAGCAACAACAACAGCAACAACAACAGCAACAGCAACAACAACAACAGCAACAACAACAGCAACAGCAACAACAACAACAACAACAGCAACAACAACAGCAACAGCAACAACAACAACTGAACACCGGCTTGTTACGACGATTACGATCATGCATGAGTGTATCATGTTTGTCGCATGACATGATTCCCCTATTAATAACAACTCCGACTCTCGCGTCCATGCCCCGCCTCCGCTTTTCGACTACGACGGCAGAGCGCTGCCGCCGCCACCGCCGCCGCAGCAACAGCCACAGCCGCTGCCGCTGCCCAGAAGGAAAATGCCGTGCCGAAGACACGAAGCGCAAGATGCTCCAAGCGACAGCAGCAGCAGCAGCAGCAGCAGCAGCAGCAGCAGCAGCAGCAGCAGCCTTGCGACAAGGAGAACGTGGCCGTAGCCCCGGCGCGCAAAACCATGGCAACTCCCTTGAAAAAGGCTCTCGGTCAAATATCCATCAACACACCCCGGGGCGCCCCCCCCACCCCGGGGGCGGCGTCTCACAAGAAGAAGAAGCCTTTCAGCAACGTCAACAAGGTCAACGTCCTGCAGTCGCCACCCGCCGCGAAGCTCGCCCCTGTCCGGTCGGCCGGCTCCGTACCCGCAGAAGCTGCTGCGGTCGCCGAATCAGAGGCTGCTGCGGTCGCTGATTCAAAGCCCGCTGCGGTCGCCGAACCAGAGGCTGCTGCGGTCGCTGATTCAGAGGCTGCTGCGGTCGCTGAGCCGGAGGCTGCTGCGGTCGCTGAGCCAGAGGCAGCTAAGGTCGATGAGTCGGCGGCACCTGAGCACGCGGGTTCTTCGCAACCCTCTACGCCGGAGGCTGCTGCCGCTGGTTCAGAGCCTGCTGTCGATGAGTCGGCGGCGCCCGAGCACGAGGATTCTCCAAAATCCTCTGCTGCTGTGCCGGCTCATGAAGGCGAGTCTGAAAAGGACACCACCAGCCCCGTTCTGCCGGCGGCGGCGCTGGAGGGGGTTCTCGTTGAGCCTTCGGTGGTGACGCAGACGGCGGAAGAAACTGAGACGGGGGGAGCATCTCCGTCGTCGCTAGGGCTGGTAGCGCGAGAACTCGAGCAAGGCGTAGTGGCCTCGAGCGAGGTAGATGCCTCGCCGTCAGCTATCGCTGAGGAGCAAGCTGGGAAGGGAGAGGAGAAGGAGGAGGAGGAGGAAGAGGAGGAGGCAATGGAGGAGGAGGATGCGGAGGAGACGGAGGAGAAGGAGAAGGGGGGGAAGGAGGAGGAGGAGGAGGCGCTAGAAACTCTCGAAGCTGCGCAGCCATTGTCGGCACCGTCGGCTGTCACTGCGGAGAAATCTGGAGAGGAGGGGGAGGGTGCGGAGGAGGAGAAAGGGAAGGAAGAGGAGGAGGAGGCAGAGGCCCAAGCACTGGCGGCACCGTCAGCCATCGCTGCGGAACAAGCCGGAGAGGAAGAGATGGAGGAAGAGGTGGAGGAAGGGGAGGAGGAAGGGGAGGAGGAAGGGGAGGAGGGAAAGGCGGAGATGGATGAAACGGTGGTAGCGGCGACGAAGGAGGAGGAGGAGGGCGACGACAGCAACAGTCCCTCGACTCAGGCGACAAAAACCCTTACCCCCGAAGAATTGCCGGGGGCCTCGGTCCCAGAGGCCGGGCCTGCCGGCGCCGCCGCCGCCGCCACCACGACCGAGGGTGTTAAGAATACCACGCCTGTGGTCGTAGTCTCTGAGAAAACGCGGCAGGAACAACAACAGCAGCACGAGGCATCTGAGGCGGTGGGCGGTGAAACCCAGGAACAGGGACCGGGCGAGGAGGAAGAGGAGAAGGAGGAGGATGCCACCGTCATTTCTTCGCAGCAGCAGCAGCAGCAGCAGCCTGCTCTGGAGAAGGATCAACCGCAACAACAAGAGGCCGTGGTGGCACCGCCGGCAGAGGACGCTCACACCATCCCGGATTATGACACTACTACAACTACCTTGACGACAGTGGCTTCTCCGCATCCGGAGGAGAAGGACGAGGACGAGGAGGAGGAGGAACAGAAGCAGCACGAGATGGGTGTGTCCACTACCGAGGAGGGCACCGGTAGCGAAGACGCCGTGGAAACAAACGACGTCGGTATGGTGCCCGAGCAGATGACGACAGCGGTAGAGACCCCGACCAAAAAGGGCGTCGGTAGCGACGCCATGGTGGGCAAGAACGAGATCGGTGTGGTGTCCAAGGAGATTGCGACGAGGGCAGTTGAGGACGCGCTCAGCAACATGCCTCGTGCCAAGCTGCCACCCGCCGCTGAAACAGCTACGACTGCCATTGAAAAAATCCCGGTAGACGGAGTGGTGGTGGTGGTGGTGGGGGGGGCTGCCGCCGGAGTTGGAAACGACGTGTCTTGTGCTGAACAGCCTGAGGCGGAGGTGGTGGTCGAAACAGCTACCGAACAGCCTGCTGCGGTTGTTGAAACAGCGACCACCACCACCACCACCACCGCCACCGCCACGGAGGAACAGACTGGCGAAAGCGTGGTGGTGGTGGTGGTTCCTCCTCCTCCTCTTCCCGCCGCTACGGCCTCAGAAGAGAACGGGCATGCCGATGTTTCGCCAGACGCGTCGCCGGTAGCACTGGACGAAAGCGCACCACAGCTTGCCGCGGACGGCCGTGGTGTGGCAGAGGCGGAGGCGGAGGAGGTGGTGGAGGCCTCGACGGCGAAAGAGGTGGACCCCGTCGCGACTCTGGCAGAGCACGAAGAGGGGGAGGTGGTGGGGGTGTCGGTGGTGGTAAAAGATCTTGACCCCGCCGCCGCGACGACCCTTACAGAGGACAACGAGGAGCGGGAGGTGGTGGGGCCTCCGTCAGCGACGAAAGAAATGGATCCTAACCCGAAACTTGCAGGGACTGAGGAGGCCGAGGAAGAGGAGGAGGAGGAGGAGAAGGAGGAGGAGGCGGTAGCGGTGTCAAGGGTGGAAAATGTTGAGCCCAGGAACGCAACCCTTACAACGAGCGGCGCGGTTAGCGTTGTGAAAAGCGCCTCCGCCGCCGCCGCCGCCACCGACGCGGTGCTCCTACCGCCTCCCCAGGTTTCCATGGACGAGGAAACCAGGAGTCTTGTGGGCGGTAGCCAGTACCTCAAGTTTACGGACGGGGGGAGGCGGGTGCTGTGTACCCTCACGGGGAAGAAGATTGCCCCGGATTACATGTCCATTCTTGTCTACATCGGGAGCAGGAAGGTGCAGCGGCTCTTGGTGGAGGGGCCGTTCGTCATGTCGGTGAGTGCTGACGACGGGAAAGAAAAAAAGCCAATCTGGATGTCAATTTTGGCCAAAGAAAAGAAAAAAAAAAAGCACTACATAACCCTGGTGTTCCCCGTACCCTTCCGCGTTCGTTCGCTCTTCCTTCTACCGAGTTTGTATCATGTGTACGCACGCAGATCCCTCGTGCCGATTATTGTGTATTGATGATTTATAGACTGCTATGTATGGATACTTATACCCCAACGTCCTGTACGTATTTCGTCTAGACCATAATAGAAGAGGATACTAGAGGTTGAACTACAGGTACAGCACCTACCTGGTATGTAAATAACGGGAAATTTGGTCCAAGGCTGGGATTTCTTTTTTGAGAACGGGTGTGTTGTACATTGAAATTCATTCAGTATAACGACTCTCGAATTTTTTATTCTCCTTTCAATCTCAGCCTGCCCTTGTTTGTGCCCGTTTTCTTACCCCGTAGTGGTACTACAGTAAAAGCATCCAGCCTCAAGCAACAATGACAACCTCAACATCTTTCGCGCTCTCGCTAGCTAGTATAGCGCAACGAAACGAAAAAAAAAGTTAGTACGAGTAGTCTATATATATATGTCTATCCTCCGGCGGATGGGCCCTCCACACTTCCACGTCACACTTCGTGACGTGTGTTGATTCACTCCATGCCCCCTCGGAAGTATCAGCCCCTGCTGCTACTACTCGGGAGACCTGAGCATGTTGACTCAACCTGACCCCCGAAGGGGCCAGGTGCGGTGGGGATAGCCACTCGAAGAGTCATCTCTCCGGGTAGTATGAAACTTGCCGAAGCTCATCCACCAACAAAAACCCAGGCCAAGAAGCCTTCCCGCCAGACTCGGATCATCCACCCCACCCGTTCGGGCGTTGGTCCTCAGAAAAAATGTACTCCGGGCGGGGCTCGAACCCGCGACCTTATGCGTGTGAGGCATACGTCATAACCAGCTAGACCACCGGAGCTCGTTTTTCAAGTAGTTTGTCCCCACCAACGTGACTGCCGTTTTCACGACGTCACCTCTTCTACTTCAGTAGTGATCCCTGTATAGTGCAGGTGGTCCCTCTATAGTGCCGGTATGCGCTGGCCAACAATACCGGCACTATAACGGCAACCGGCACTACTCCGCACACTGCCACACTGGTTCCATTTGTGCCTAGCGATTTCACAGGCACTATATATAGCGGGCAGCCGGCACTATAGAGGGCAACCGGCACTATAGAGGGACCACTACTCTGCTGTTTGCACCTTAACTCCTTAAGAACTGGTCCCACATATTCGGGGACAAAATACTTGGAATTAGTGTGGGATATATTTTTCAGTTTTGGATGGGTCATCCGGAGGTATTTTCGGAGCAGTTGGTGGGCCCTGTTGTCGGCTGTCGCGGGCATGAGGCGGAAGCAAGCAGTATCACTGGTATGACGCAACTGGAGGGAATTATTTGTGCGGTTGTATGATACGGCACAGTATCCTGATGCGGTTCAATAAACGGCACTACCGTACTTCTGGTTACCTGTCAGTACAAAACATACCCTCCACGCTGCTCGGCGTTGTATTAGCCTAAGATGGGAGAGGGTGGCGCCACAGTTGGAATATTACAGTCCTCATTCGAGGGCGTCCCGAGAAGTTTTTTTTCGACACCCAACTATCTAGAATGGTCAGAATGGACAAGAAAAACGGAGCACTATCGCTGTTGTGATCGCTGGCCGATTTAGCACAAAACAAGTTTTTTTTTTAAATTTTTCCAAAAACCAAGCACTTGGGTTTGAAGACCCCTCCCCCCCCCAAACAAAAAAAAAACTGTTCGGACTCCCTCGCCTCATCAGCCATTTTTTTGGACGACGAACACAAACACCTATTTGCGTGCCTGGTTCTTCTCGCCTGCTTGTTGTGCTTCCAGATCGTAATATATATACCAGGTACAGTAATACATGATATTTGTTTTTGCTTGCTACATTTTTGTTCTTCTGTCGGATTTATACAGGAGTTCGAAGGCATGTTTATGGTGGAAGACCCGGCCGATGAGCACTTCGTGTTCTGCGAGTTGACCGGTGTGAGAATGTTCAAGAGCAGGGCGGCTGTCAACCAGCACATCAACAGCCAGCCCTTCAGCGAAGCCATGGCCTCCATCATGGCAGACATCGGGCCCAGCAGGTGGGCTTCGCGAACGGTATTCATAGTAGTATCATACCGTATTAGTGGCGGTCCCTCTATAGTGCCGGTTGCCCTCTATAGTGCTGCCTGCCCGCTACGATAGTGTTATATATCCAATACAGCACAAGTAGTGGTCCCTCTATAGTGCCTGTGGCCCCTCTATAGTGCCGGCTGCCCGCTATATATAGTGCCGGTGAGATGGCTTGGCACCTAACCAGTGTGGTGGTGTGCGGAGTAGTGCCGGTGGCCGCTATATAGTGCCGGTATTGTTGGCTGGCGTATACCGGCACTATAGAGGGACCACGACTGTAGTTTAGAGAACGGTATTCATATTACAGTAGTGGTCCCCCTATAGTGCCGGTTGATTAGTGCCGGCTGCCCGCTTTAGTGCCGGTGGGATGGCTTGGCACATCAGATGGGATTATCCAGTGTGGCGGTGTGCGGAGTAGTGCCGGTTGCCTCTATAGTGCCGGTATTATTGTTGGCTGACGCATATCATACCGGCACTAACAATAATACCGGCACTACTACTGCTGTGCCCCCACGGCCTTAACCCTTACCAGGTACAGTATCACTCTGTCTCAAAATATAAGGACAGTTTGGATGAAGTATTTATATGCGAAATGTTCATATATTTAGGGACAGATAAGTCCTTATATTTTTGGACAGAGTAGTCCTTATATTTAGGAACAGAGTATTCCTTATAATTAGGAACAGATCAGTCCTTATAAAACTAGTATTTTAATTGATATAATAATAAATCGTTAGCTGCGAGTTCGTGTTTTTTCTCTTTCATTTTTTCATTTGGTTCAACATTCGACGACGCCTCGCATTTCCCTATCAACATCGCTAGAGGGCATTTAAAAAATGAAAAGAAAAATGGCTACATAATCATCACAAGGTTTTAGCCGTGAGTTACGTTTACACCACTTCAAACTGCTGAGACAAGCGTAGCCATAGTGCGTCTGACACTTTCGTTGAGGCCCACCTCTACCTATTAACCCCTCACCCCCTCCCCCCCCTTTTTTTTTTTTTTTTTTTTCTAATCCTCCCACGGGCGGATTGGTAAAAAAAAAGCTTAAGCTCCACGTTTCCACGTTTAAAATACGCTCAAACACCACTTGCACATCTAATATACGTGTCCGTATCTCACCCCATCCCCCCCCCCCCCCTCCCCCCCCCCCTTCCCCCCTCCCATTCCTGTTCTCCCCCGCCCCTCCTCCCACCCCCCCTCTCCCCTCACCCCGCCCCCCCCCCCCCCTCCCCCCCCCCCTTCCCCCCTCCCATTCCTGTTCTCCCCCGCCCCTCCTCCCACCCCCCCTCTCCCCTCACCCCGCCCCCCCCCCCCCCTCCCCCCCCCCCTTCCCCCCTCCCATTCCTGTTCTCCCCCGCCCCTCCTCCCACCCCCCCTCTCCCCTCACCCCGCCCCCCCCCCCCCCTCCCCCCCCCCCTTCCCCCCTCCCATTCCTGTTCTCCCCCGCCCCTCCTCCCACCCCCCCTCTCCCCTCACCCCGCCCCCCCCCCCCCCTCCCCCCCCCCCTTCCCCCCTCCCATTCCTGTTCTCCCCCGCCCCTCCTCCCCCCCACCCCCTCCCCTCCCCCCGCCCCCCCCTCCCAATCCCCGCTCCCGTCCCCCGTCCCCTCCTTCGTGCCCCCACTTTTGGCCCTCCCGCGATTTTACTTGCTGTTGGTTTGTCCGCCGCACAGCTGAACACTCGCATCGCATTGAGTTATCAAGAGTGGTTGGATGTCATGCCAAGCGGGCTGCGACGAACGGTAACTTATGTCCAATTTTTGGCTCTAGCATCGCCACCGCCATGGCTGGCTAGCTAGCTACAAGTAAGTATGTGCCGGAGGGATGAGGTTCAACCATTTTGTGTGTTCATCACGGCTCTATGGGGCCTGGGGAGGGAGGGAGGGGGGGTTTCAATACAATGAAGCTTTTCTTTCAAACGAGCTGCAACGATTACTATGCCCATTTTTGGTGCTGGTGTAGTACCGCCAACGCCATGTCTATAGCTATACTGTAGCTATATGTGACAGAGGCACGGGTGTAACCGTTTCGTGTATAATCGTTGGCTCTATGGGACAAGGGTTTCAGTTTGATAATAAGGCGTTTATTTCGATTGCGCCGCAAAAAAGTGACTAACGTGTAAGACGAGAGGGGTAAAGTGTTCAGGTCCTGGCATGTAAGAATGTACAGGTGAAGGAACGAGGTAGAGGTTCTTCCAGATCGGGAGGGACGGGGACGGGTTGGGTTGTTTGTATGTATTCAGCGAAATGTAGGGAGTTGCATGCACTCAGCGAGATGGAGATGTACAAAGTCATGTATAGGTTGTGGGAGTTCGATATGGGGGTGGCGTACGCTCATCGAGGTATGGATGGATAGATAGACATGTAAAGGTTGTGAAGTTTCAGTTTTTTTTTTTCGTTTTTTTTTCTTCTTCTTTTTGGAGGGGGTTGTAGCATTCTTTGCTGATCATGGTCGTTAATGGGATTGGGCCTGTTTTGCACCTGCCCTGTATCACAGCAGCTGGGGAGACTATACTTTCCCTTCTTTCGGGCACAACTTACTTGGGATTAGGGTTGGATCAGTTTTTTTTTTGGAGTGGTAAAATATGGTTTTACCCCTTTCGAGATATATCTCCCCCCATTTTGTTTTTGGTATAAATTACCTCGGAATTATAGTTTTTTTTGCAATGGAAAAAGGGCTAAGAGGCATAATTGCACCCATTTTTTCAGGGGGGGGGGGGATTACTTGGAATTAGAGTGGTTTTGTTTTTTTCTGCGGTGCCAAAAAAGAGTCAAGAAGCACGAATCAAGGTCGTAAGGCGGTCAAAAAATATTTTGCAAGTTCTATTTTGTTAACAGGTTGTGCAGGTTGCGGGCAATGCAAGCGATGCCCCTACGTAGTGTAGGTTTGCTAGTGTACTGGTATGGCGTTATTTTAACGCCTCTCGCTATGGATGCCTATCACACTGTACGATAGCGTAGCGTCAAACTTCAGCGTTGAGATACAGCAGTAGGAGGTCCCTCTATAGTACCGGTATGCTTAAACCAACAATAATACCGGCACTGTATCGGCAACCAGCACTACTGCACATGCTACCACACTGGTGAATCTCACCTGCGTCAAGCGATTCCACAGGCACTATAGCGGGCAACCTTACCGGCACTATAAAGGGACCACGACTGCATGGCAAGTGCTTGTGAAGGGTGGTTATGAAAAATGTATAATCACGCTCACGCTCAGTCGGACGCTGGCGTGGGTGCGTGCATACCTAACTCCACGAGTCGCGGCATGAAAATATGTGTTTACCGGTATATAGGGTAGAATTTAGAGGTGGTTCTGGAAAAGAGTTGATCAACTCACTTCCTTATGAAAACTGCTACTGTACTACTTACTCTACATGCAAATAGGAGGACATGTTGGATATCACAGGAACCGAGTCGATAATAAATTGTTGTAAGAGAGGATGAGGCGTGTTTGGTTAATATTCTGGGCTTGTTTTGAGTAATTGACCTTCATGGCAGAGTGTTTTTGGTTGATCTTGCTTGAGTGGCATTGGCAAGTATGATACAAACATGAAAATAGGAGAGGATTACTACTGTAGAGATCAAAGGAACCAAAACGAGAATAAGCCGCGTGTTTTGTTGTAAGAGAGGATGAAGCGTGTTGGTTAGTATTCTGGGCTTGTTTTGAGTAATTGACCCTTTTATGGCAGTTTTTTTTTTTGTTTTGGTTGACGTTAATCTTTTGCGTGAGCGGCGTTGAAACGTATATTATGCCACATGATAATAAGAGGGGATTATTAGAGATCAAAGAAACCGAACAGAGCATAAGCCGTGGTTTGTTGTACGAGAGGATGAGGCGTGTTGGTTAACATTCTGGACTTCGCATAATCACGCGAACAGTACGAGGAGGGTATTAGCTGACCAGCAGTTAGTTGCTCGGCCAGACATATGGTGATTGCCAGTAGTTTTAGTTGTACACAGGGAGGGGTACCAGGTACGTACCGTAGGTGGCCTGCATTCTGTTTTTGTGTCTTGTTACTAGTAATATAATAATGTCTGTTTTTAATTACAGGAGGGAGAACGGAAGGAGGGGGTACTTCATATTCATGCATGGCCGTAGTCATATGACCATATATATACCCTCGCACCCCTTCAATGCCGGGACGGAGCAGGTTGGATTTTCCCCGACCAGGCAGACGTCGTTACGAAAAATAATAGCACCAAGCGTGAAGCGTTACGAGGTATTCGGCGAGACGCACGAAGGGCGAGCTGCATCCTATATATAATATATTAATAAGAACCGCTTGTTCGGCGGACTTGCACATGGATAACAGCTTCGAATGAATTGATTCGGTTCATGGTGGTGGTGTGTGGGGGGGGTGTACTCATGTCGAACAATGCCTGCCTTACATGGGTGGCGGCTTATTTTATGAGCTCCCATGACGAGGAGCTCCAATAATTTATACGCCCGAAACATGAACTTCCGTCGAAGGAGCTTGTTCGCGCAACTCGACCAGAACATAATGCCCTTCTAAGGGTGGTGGCTTATTTTATGAGCTCCGGCCATGAGGAGGTGCTCCAATATCTCATGTTACACCCTCCGCGAAACATGAACTTCCTTCGAAGCACGATTGTTCGGGCAACCCGCCCAACATTTATTTCTATGCGCTGTTGATAGCCCTAAAAAAAACGTATACCCCGGGGGAAAAAAATCATACCGACCCCCCGGTAGTTGATCACTTGAGGAGTACACTGATAGTCAGTCACAAAATATTGCCTCAGAAGGCAAAGACTTACCGCAACCCGTTTACGGTATACCGTGGGAGGAATCCCATTAGCCGCATGTCGAGCATGGGCCGTACATATAGTCGTATGACCAAAGACCCTCCTCGCATCCTTACAATAATACCGGGGGACGGAGCACACGTTTTGGGTTTTCACCAACCAAGGCAGGCATTTCTTGCACCAAGCTTTGCGAAGCACCGTGGGGTGTTGTTGCGGGGGGAGGGGGGGTGACCCTCCTTGTACTCATCGTACGTACGAAGCAGATTGATTTTTAGTGTTCTTGCTGGTCTCCGAATCCCCTCTCTGGCTGTACGACTGTATACCGGTAAAGAAAGAGAGTGGGAACAAGATAATGGAAAACAAATTACTCGTATCATATTATACGGCGAGAACAAAGTAAGTGCACACTTCACCGGGGGAATTAAAAACAAAAACGCTCGCGTGCATTGGTAGTTCTTTTTTTTGTGCTGTGGCATCATGTTATCGGGAAAGAGAGACTGCCGAAAAATAATCAAGCCGAGACGACCACAGCAAAAGCAGCAGCCGCAGCAGCAGGCAGCAGACAACAAAGATATGCACGGCACTCCTACAAACGCCCGCACGCAAAAGTTCAAAACTGCTCGTATAGGGTCATATACAACATTACCACATCACCAGTACGAACGCGACACGATCCCACGTAAAAACGCATTTACGCTGGGCCAGGCTCAAGTTCTTATTCTTATGTTGAGGTATGGTGTTTCCTACACTATGAACATCACTACAAAAACGTGTGTTTTTCTTACGTTACACGGGGTAGTGTAAAAATCAAGCCAATTTTTCTTAACTTTCACATTCGTATACGAAGTATATATTAAAAAAATTAAAAAAAAAACCAGCTGTGAGATCGAGGATTTCGTCGAAACTCATACATATTTGCTTCGTAGCTGAGTGTAATATATAATAGCTGCCGCTCATTGACGAGAGAAAGAAAAGACACTTCGTGGCCGCAGCTTCCAGATTGTTCATTTTTTTAATATGGAACTTATGATAGGTGGAAAAGTCCCTGGTCGTTAAGCAAGTACGCCTGGTCGTTTGAAGCGTTACACCCCACCCCTCTTCTCCCTACCATCAAAGATGTCAGACGGCAGCTTTGCCTTGACAGACACCAAACTACTAGGTTTTAGTGTGGAACACTTCGGCCCTACACCCTTGACAGCGCATGTTTTGCCTTGCTTGACATGTCTCCCGACATATTTGTCTACCATTGCTTCACACCGCAGTAGGTATGGACCCCCATTAAGGGACCCTACCCTGCCCGCGATAAGGGAACAACGGTATATAAGGGGCCTCATTTTTCGCCCACCATTCTTGTCCAGAATACTGACTGTAAAAAGGGGCCGCCAGAACCCATTCTGATAAAAGGGACGGTGGTGTATAAGAGACCTCCAATCTCGAACGCACTGTGAGTGGTCCCTTAAATAGGGGCCACCTACTACTGTATACCGCTTTGGCCGGATACATAAACACCGTTTGGACTGTGATGGGTGGTCATTATCAAACGGTGATTACATTTCCGGACAGCCCTGGTACATGCGTTTAATACTACGTACTGTAAGCGCTACGAAACGTACATCTACAGCACAATAAGCTCGCGGCATCGGCACGAAATTCAGCGAGCGAACCAAAAAAACGAACGGCTAGATATATTTTTACGCTATATACTATACAACCACCCGCCGCGCAAAAACGCCTCGCCAGGGCACAAAGACAAAAATCCCTCGCTAACAAAAAAACAAAACGAAAACTAAAAAAAACAAAACAAGCAGGCAAAAATCAAATCAAATGTGCATAGCCGTGCTTCTACCTCTCCGCCCTGACCCCCCCCCTCCCAACCCCGCCTCAGAGGCGGGGTTCTTAGTAGGATGTAGCCCACCCTTCATGCGACTCGCCCAACACCCCACGGCGCTTCGTGCTTGGTGCAAGCAACGCCCGCCTGGTCAGTGAAAACCCGACGTGCTCCGTCCCGGCATTGTAGGGGTGCTATTATAGGGTCCTAACGAAGGCAATACGACTATGGCCATGCACGACATGAGTACACCTCCACCCCCTCCACCCCCACCCCTCCTTTTGTATCATCGTACCCCTACTAAAATGGTTATTACACACACGGTTACACTGCAAGGATACACACAGTAGGGGATCCCCCTCCCCTCCCCCCCCCTCAACTATTTGGTCCCGCCTTTTGCTCTTATCGCGCCGCCCGGGTCAGGGCGACAGCCCTCCCCTCAGGACTCGCCCTAAATGCAGGACGGGGATGCAACGAATTTCGTGACGGATGTTATTCTCATTGCTCAAGGCTGATCTTTCGGCTGCCCGGTTCAATTTTTGGGAAGAACGCTACCAACACACACTGCGGAGTCGCACGACCGTCCCTGTAGACCTCAGCCCCCCAAAGGGTCGCTGCTAGGGTTAGGGCTGGGGTCGGGTTGGTCTGTGCCCATGTGCAAGATCGGAATTGACCACACACGCCCGTCTCTAAATTCCGTTGCATCTCCGTCTTGCAACTAGGGCCAGCTTTCCCCTCTGAAATAAAACTACGTGTGAATACGTAGGTGGTCGGTCCACCCCATCCTGATTGGTCGGAATGATACAAATCTTCATCACGCGTTGGCCAATCAACGGTCTCAGCCATCCTGATTGGGTCGCAGCATGTTCGCCGCGCGTTTGGCCAATTAACGGTCACACTCACCCCGGTTGGCCAGATTGAACAAAAATTATCATCACGCGTTGGCCAAACAATGGCCATACCCATCCTGATTGGACCGATTCTTAACCCATTCAGAACTGAAAAAAGCAGTCCACACTAATTCCAAGTAGTTTGTCCCCAAATTCATGGGACCAGTTCTTAAGAGGTTAAGACGTTTCTCACTCGTTTGGGCCAATCAACGGTCACACCCATCCTGATTGGTCCCACTGATGTCAATTTTTCGTCCCGCGTTGACCAATCAACGGCCTCACGGCACAGGGGCACTTATCACCGTTTCAACGCGAAAAGAACGAACCACCACCCCCTCAACCCTCACACCACTGAGAAAAAAAGGTCCCACACCATTCCCAAGTAGTTAGTGCATATGTATACACGACCAGGTATGCCCTGAAAAGAAAAAAAAAAGGTTGCCGTTTCTCAACCCCTTAAGAACTGGTCCCACGGATTTGGGTAAAAACTACTTGGAATTAGAGTGGAATTTTTTTTTTCAGTTCTGAATGGGTTGAAGGGGCTATGGTGGGACATTTTTTTCAGTTCTGAATGGGGTTAGGGGCTATAAGCTAAAAAAACAAAACAAGAAAAAAACGGGAAAAAACACGAAAAAAAGAAAGAAGCATGCACAAACAGCAGTATAGGCGTAAAAATCTCTCGTCACTCTGGCTGTGTGGCGGCTTGGCTGAGGCCCGCCCCTGCGTCGTCGTCCATCCCCACGAGCGAGGATGGGTCGACCGAGTTCCCCATGGTCTCCGCCATGAGGGTCACCAGCTGCATGTTTCCAACCTGACCGGCCCAAACAAAAAACCCATCCGAAACGGTAACAGCAAGGGAAACAAAAAAGGTCAGTATGGATATCTGTTGATTCAGAGTGATAAGAAGGAGTATTTGTACACGAGGGGGGGGGGTGACCATGAAAATCAGGACCCATCAGGTACAATAAAACCTATACTTCGTATATTCCAGTATTCTTACTACTGTAAGCATATTTGGTCATGAATCAGGACCCATCAGGTACACTAAAACCTATATATTCCAGTATTTTTACCAAGCATATTTGGTCATGATTACTACTGTATGTTCCCCCCGTAAGCATGACTGCGGTATTTTCAGGCGCGGTATTTCAGGCAGAAGAAAAATAGTCGGCTCAAGTCGGAATGCAGTCAGGCGCGGTGTTTCAGGCAGAAGAAAAATAGTCGGTTCAAGTCGGAATGCAGTATGTACGATACGTTATTCGGAATGCAAAAATGAGAATAAGAATACCTAATATTTTATACTAAGAAACGTATTTCACCTATTCGTACCCTTGGGGGGTTTTCGACCGAACCACCAAAACGGCACCAAACTCCACACACCAAAAAACGTTCAAAAAAAAAAAAGGAAAGGGAAGGAAAACAAACCACAGCAGTGCGGTGGGATTTCTGGACGATAATACGAAAGGCGACTTGAAAACAAATAATAAGATCGTATTTTCATTTTACTTGGTTTTAGTACACCCCGCCTCTAACTGTGTGGGTCTCGCAGATGGTAGTGGGCAGTTGCGCCGGGAAAGTTTTTGTTCTGTGCATATTGTCTCTATCTTGAGTTAAAATTAATGAATGTCTTGAAATAGTAGTATCAATTATTTAATGCCCCTATATAACGGTCTACAAAATTAATTATGTATCGTGTATCGTATGTACTGCTGAAATATACCTCATACCCGTGAAATACCATGGATGTAAATGTTCCTGGTACATAAATATATTATTACATATTACATATTACCTGGAGTCAAAGAAGAAACCATGCATACCAACCCTGCCGGAGCGGCGCTCTCGTAGAAACATGTTACATACTCGGAAGGAGACTCGTTTTTTTTGGGGGGGGGTGCGTCAAGTCCTATTTCGGCCTTATTATACTGCTTTTAGTCTAGGGGGAGCGGTCAGTCTAGGGGTCAAACCGCGGTCTCCTGCTCGTATATATATTATATTCATATAATCTTATTGATGACCAGTGTGTAACCAAAAAAATATACCGAAGATGAATAATATATATATGGATTGGGCGAAACAAAACCTACCACGGGATATTATTACATATTACATATTACCTGGAGTCAAAGAAGAAACCATGCATACCAACCCTGCCGGAGCGGCGCTCTCGTACAAACATGATACATACTCGGAAGGAGGCCCGTTTTTTTCCGGGGTGCGTCAAGTTCTATTTCGGCCTTATTATACTGCTTTTAGTGTAAGTGGAGCGGTCAGTCAAGGGGTCAATCAGCGGTCTCCTATACCAAGTATATATAATCTTACTGATGACCAGTGTGAAGCCAAAAAAAGGTGTAATGTAAAAAAGGAGTTCAAGCAGAAACAATGCATACCACATCTGGGGGGGGCGGCGCTCTCGTACAAACATGTTACATACTCGGAAGGAGACCCGTTTTTTTTGGGGGGGAGAGGGTGCGTCAAGCCTTATTTCGGCCTTATTATACTGCTTTTAGTGTAGGGGGCGGCCAGTCAAGGGGTTAAAAACCGCGGTCTCCTATGTACATAATAGCATACTCGTTGATGAAGATTTTGTCGCCAAAAAAGAGATTAAAGAGGGGGGGGGGGGGGGGGGGGGGGGGGGGGGGGGGGGGGGGGGGGGGGGGGGGGGGGGGGTACCATGCCCACAGATGTCAGATTGTGTTCCCCTCAAAACCCGTAGTTCCGTTCGCGCGATGGAAGTATCCCACTCAGGTTGCAAAGATGAGTTTCGATAAAATCCTCGATCTCACAGATGTGTGTGTCTGGGTGTGTGTGTCTGTGTGTGTGTGTTTTATGAGGATTTTGTCGCCAAAAGAGAGATTAAAGCAGATATGCCATGCAGGGCGGGGGGGGGGGGGGGGGGGGGGGGGGGGGGGGGGGGGGGGGGGTACCATGCATACATATTACAAGGTTCCCCTCCGGGACGTGCCCAGGGGAGTGGCGCAATAACGGATTGAAAACCTACTACAGCATGCGATATTGTATGCTACGCATGCATATGACTATCATAGTACGACGTCATGAATTATCTGCATATTACCGTACATGCAGGGTACATGCATACTATTTTTTAGAACTGTATCAGATGACCTGCGCACTTTTGGAGATAAAAATACTTGGAAATAGCGTGGAACCCTCACTATTGACTGCGTATATGTAATAGATTTTCCTAACGATTCCGCCAAACATTATATTAAGTTTGTCAATGTGTTTATGTATGTCTTTGCTGTGCGTAGGGGCACCACAGTTGACTTGGTTCTTGAAGGGGATCAAAATAGACTCGATTTCAGTGTTAGGGTCGAAATTATCATGGTTTTATGCGGGGGATCAAACATGATTTGGTTTTTGTGTTGGGTTCGAAATCGGCCTGGTTTTGGTGGGGAGGGTCGAAATTATTGACGTATTTTTTGTGTCAGGGCCGAAAATGACTGCTTTTAGTGGGGGATAGAAATTTACAAACGTGTGTTCGGTAGGGTACGTACCGAAGTATACCGGGGGTATTTTCTCGGTAAATACCGGTACCCGACACTTCGGTAAGTTCGGTATGGCCTCGTTCCCGGTCCCCGACACTTCGGTAAGTTCGGTATGGCCTCGTTCCCGGTCCCCGACACTTCGGTAAGTTCGGTATGGCCTCGTTCCCGGTCCCCGACACTTCGGTAAGTTCGGTATTTTTCCAATACCGGTACCTGACACTTCGGTAAGTTCGGTACGCTCGCCCAAATATACCCCCAGGTACCGGTATACCCTCGACCGCAATACCGGGGGTACCGGTATTTGTTCGGTACCGGGATCGATACCCTACCGAACACTTCGGTAAGTTCGTTATGGCCTCAATACCGGTGCCCGACACTTCGGTAAGTTCGTTATGGCCTCAATACCGGTGCCCGACACTTCGGTAAGTTCGTTATGGCCTCAATACCGGTGCCCGACACTTCGGTAAGTTCGTTATGGCCTCAATACCGGTGCCCGACACTTCGGTAAGTTCGGTACGCCTACCCGAATATACCCTCGGTACCGGTATACCCTCGACCATAAGACCGGCGGCGATCGGTGCGGCCTCGATACCGGGGAATCGGGTATGTATGCAATACGGACACACATTATGCATCTGTTTGTGGCAGCAGCAGCGGCAGTCTTCTCTACATTAATTACTTACGTATGATATGTATCTGGTCCTTGGTGCTGGAGTGACGCAACGCACTCATATCACACCCACCATGCATGGCTGTAGACACAACACAACAGCCACAGAGAGTACGGAGCGAAAGGATAGCTGATATTATCACCAACTCGCGCCGTTGGAGCTCGAGGTGCTGCCGAGGCGGTGCTACGGCACGCTCTGCGTGTGGTAGGAGATGTTTCGACTGCTCGCCTGAGAAAATACTCGTATCATGCATCCTCTATACGAACTTGACATCTCGAGTCCATCGCTGCTGTAATTATATTCAAACGCTGATGTAACAGCAGCAGCGGCAGCAGCACAACGCGAGGTCGCCGATGATCTCAACCGTATACCGAGCTTCGAAGTTGGGAGGTTGGGGTATAGAACGAGCTTCAAGCGTTGCACTCGATGGCAGTGGCAAGCGTGGACTGTATAAAATATATTGCAAATATAAAGCAGTAAAGCCCACAGCAGCAGCACATTGCCCAAGTAGAAGCTGCTGCTCCTGCCTCTCTGCTGCGGTGTTCTGTTGTTGTTCTTGCTGTGGGGCTGGGGCTGCTGCTAACCGTGCTGCCGCTTGCTACGAGGTTGGGATGGGGGCGGGGGCATTGCCGTTTTGTCCGCCGTTGCCGCAGCCATCTGTTTGCTGTTGCTATATACGAGTACACAATGTCATGTATTTAGAGTATATTCGGTAGGGTACATACCGAAGTATACCGGGGGTATTTCCTCGGAAAAAATACCGGTACCTGACACTTGGGTAAGTTCGGTATTTTTTCAATACCTGTACCCGACACTTCGGTAAGTTCGGTATTTTTTCAATACCGGTACCCGACACTTCGGTAAGTTCGGTATTTGTTCAATACCGGTACCCGACACTTCGGTAAGTTCGGTATTTGTTCAATACCGGTACCCGGCACTTCGGTAAGTTCGGTATTTTTCCAATACCGGTACCTGACACTTCGGTAAGTTCGGTACTTTTTCAATACCGGTACCCGGCACTTCGGTAAGTTCGGTATTTGTTCAATACCGGTCCCCGGCACTTCGGTAAGTTCGGTATTTTTTCAATACCGGTACCCGACACTTCGGTAAGTTCGGTACTTTTTCAATACCGGTACCTGATATTTCGGTATGTTCGGTACTTTTTCAATACCGGTACCCGATAGTTCGGTAAGTTCGGTACGCGCGACAAATATACCCCCGGTACCGGTATACCCTACCGAACTTGCCTTTGGATTTACTTGCTCTTTGTCTGCGGGCCGAAAATGACTTGACCTTGGTATGCGGGGTGGAAAGGCGCACCGTGCATTGTTATCCCCTAACTCACTGTTCGAACGACGCCCGAGATGACGAGATTCGAAAGATATCCAGTAGTGTGTAAGTGTGTACAAACATAAAACAAACTGAAGTGAAAAAAAAGGGAAAATATATGAACGAGAGTCTCGAACTCACGACTTCAAACAAATAACCGGGCATCGCACTCATTTGACCATATTACCAAAGAGCCAAATTAGTTGTTTTTACTGGCGTGCGTGTGCACAGCAGTGAGTGCGTGACACACCGCACATACACATGCACATCAGCAGCTCAGCAGAAGAAGAGAGGTAGAGATGACCGATGACGGACCATAGCCTCCGATAAAGCAACTACTGCTGGCGCCACAGCAGTACACCGCGGACCCGCCACATGGGTGCGCGTGATGTTGCCTGCTGCTGGTTGTGCTGCTGGGAGGGGTTGCAACGTGTTGTTTGTGTTCTCTTTGCATGTTATCTGATGTCTAAAAGTTTGGCGGTGTGCTTGGGGCAAAAACCCGCAACATCAGAAATATAATAACAGTTGCCGTACTCACACGTAATAAAAACGGTCCTTACATTTCGGTCCAAAGTGACCCTGGATATGTCATAAACACACAGCACAACAGCAAATAATGCAAGATAGGTGGCGGACTACGGACGGCAGCCTTCGATAAAACAACTACCCACAGCAGCAGTACAGCCCAGATGGATGTGCTACTCACGCACGATGTTACCTACTGGTGTGGGCGACAACGCTGTAACGCCGTGCTCTGTGCATGTTGTCTGTTGTCTATCTGGTACATGTTTCTGGCCTGTGTGCATGTGAGAGAGCAAAAAACAGACAACATCTAAAAGCAGAACATTATTATTTACTGGCACGTACGTACAAAACACGGCCTCATGCTGAGAACCCGGGAAATCGTCTTATCCACTCCCGCGGGAAAAAAAACTTTGAGCGCCCGCCACGCGAGCTACAGAGCTCGGATCGAGCTCAAACCTCGACCAATGTGTCTGGCCGGGCCTCCCGTGTCGGGGTACTTGGGGTTTTGCCGAACAGCGCTCGCGCGAAGAGAAAAGTTGCGAAAAGTGCGATTTTTTTACAAACATAACTATACATATACATACAACATGCAAATCGACGCGAATCGACAAAGGAAGAACTTGCTGAAACCTTTCTCGAGATGAAAATGATAAAATTGCAAGGCGCGTACCGGGGTTGGGGGGGGGGGGGAGCCTTACCATGTGAACCCGCATCTGAGTTACGACTAGGGAAAGAGCAGGAGGATGATGAAGGGCGAAGACACTAAAAGGGATGGGAAAAACAAACAAAAGAACAAAAAAACATAAAGAAATACCAATACCAAGACTAAGAAGATGAAAAAAACAAAAATATGGATTGGGCGAAACACAATCTACGAAGAAATAATAAAATACCAAGACTATTAATAACAAGATACACATATGGATTGGGCGGGCGGGGAGGTGGGGGGGGGTGCGATCTCGTACCTCCAGGGCAGCTCGTGCCCCCATGGTGTAGGCCGTCACGTTCTCGGTGCCACCGTCGGTTGTCGGCTTACTCGCAACCTTCTTCATCAAGAAGTGTTGCTTCACGAAAGTCTGTCACGTTGCGCGTACACCAGGAGCGAACCATACAACGAAAAACGAACGAGAGCGGCAGCAGTGGTTGGATACATAAGATCGTACATATCTATCGAAAGTTTCGACGGTTAATCGAAATGTCGAAACTGGCTTGTGTTGTATCGAAAAAAAATTGACGCCACTCTGTCCCGAAATACAAACAGCGTTTTATTCGAATGTTAATGGATAAAAGGTGGTTATATTTCGGGACATTGTCGTATATGAGAGATATCGAAAAGTCATACAGGAACTTGTTCCCCACACTCCGTCTCGAAAGCGATGATGCTTGGGTCAATGGTACGGCAAGCAACAAACGACTAACCCCCCTCCTCCCTCCCCGACTCGCCGAACACCTCCCTGCGCTTCGCGCTTGGTGCTACTTAGCAGTGTCTGCCTGGTCGGTGGAAACCCGACATGCTCCGTCCCGGCATTGTAGGGGTGCGAGGGTCTACGGTCATACGACTACGGCCATGCATGAACATGAAGTACACCCCACCCTCATTGTAGGGATGCGAGGGTCTATGCCCGGCCCCCCCCCCCCCCCCCCCCCCCTGCAACTCGACGCTGTGGTCCATATGCGAGAAAGCCCCCCTCATAAGCGGTTCTTAGTAGGATGCAGCTCACTCTTTATGCGACTCCCCCCCCTGCACCTCACGGCGTTTCGCGCTTGGTGCAAGCAATGTTTGCCTGGTCGGTGAAAACCCGACATGCTTCGTCCCGGCATTGTAGGGATGCGAGGGTCTACAATCATACGACTTCGGCCGTACTTGATAATGAGCACCCCCCCCTCTCCAACCAGTAGCCTTTACTGCATCACTGAATTGTTATCTAGGATAAAAGTATGAAAATCGAGGAATATTGTATTACATGAATTATATCGTGGTCGACCAATTTCGCGAAAAAAAAAAAAAAAACGCCTGATTTGTTTCGAGACAAAGTTCATATTGGTAGGGGCGAGATCGGGGTTGAGGTTAGGTTTATTAGGGTAAGAGTTACGAGTGTTTTAAGCGGTATTTTGGGGCATGTTTCGAAATGCATCCGTTCTCATAAAACCTGGAACCACAAGCGTTGCCACACACCCCATTCCCCGATTTCTATACTTTTTCTCCAAAAAATAATTCACGAATGAGGTCAAGGCGGCTCCCCCCCAAACTCTCCCCCCCCCCCCCCCCCCCCCCCCCCCCCCCTTCCATAATGCCTTCGTTCTCACCGCGAGCAGCTCGTGGATATCTCCGAGGTCCGGGACGACGGCCTGGGTCTTCGTCTTCGTCCCGCTCCGGCCGCTCTCAATGCAAGCTTTTGCCGGAATCTAAACCACACGGTGGCGGAAGAGCACGCACACATACACACACGAAAAACATCGCTTTCTTCTTCAAAATCGAGGGTACGCGACTGTCATAGAGAGCAAACGACACCACTCTTCAAAATGTCTGAAGGGAAGTACAGGGTAGGGTAGGGTAGAGCAGGGTGGGATAGGGTAGGGTAGGACAGGGTAGGGCAGAAGGTAGGGAGGTAGGTAGAGTAGGGTAGGGTAGGGTAGAAGGTAGGGTAGAGTAGGGTAGGAGTAGGGTAGAAGGTAGGGTAGAGTAGGGTAGAAGGTAGGGTAGAGTAGGGAGGTAGGGTAGAAGGTAGGGTAGGGTAGAGTAGGGAGGTAGGGTAGAGTAGGGAAATGTAGGGTAGAGTAGAGTAGGGAGGTAGGGTAGGGTAGAGTAGGGTAGGGAAGGACAGGGTAGGGTAGGGCAGGGTAGGGCAGGGAAGGGGGGGAGGAAAAAGGGAGGGAGGAAGAAGGGAGGGAGGGAGAGAGGGAGGGAGAGAGGGGAAGACCGCCGGCGCCGGTTTATTGCGTGCCACTTACCCTCGGGTCCACATGGGAGTGCAGCTTCTTGAACAGCTCGTCCTCGGTCACGATTTTGTCCTTGTCGGGACTGCAGTAGATCACGCACAGCACCATCGTCAGCAACCCGCGGGCGGCCTGCCCCCTGCCTCTGAGAACCTCAGCCGCGTGCTGGTTGTGGTTCTGCGGCGAGAATCATCGCGGTACAAAACATTACACGGCCGAAAAAAGGGTTTCGTTCGTTATTATAACCACTTTGAAACTTGAGAGGGAAAGAAACAGCCGTGTCGAAAGAAAAAGAAGAGGAGTCGCCTACGTATACGAGGCATGTAAAGAAACATATACGTGGTAGGATACAGTAAATACAAAAAAACATTTTTTTGTGTGTACGGCGTGTGCTTTCAGTATTATCATCAGGCATTTTGGGATAAAACGCCATGAAACGTAACCCCAACCCCTATATAGTCTATACCTGCATGGAAGTTGTCCGGCAAAAATTCGGCAAAATTAATATTTTCGAAAACAATGTCGACCAAATTGTTCTTCACATGTATTTACGTACGTATTTTTACTGGCCACTTCCGTACTAAAATGCCATACACTCATTTACGGGCCCCGCAAATAGGTTGCTCGTACTGAAAACAAGCGCCATTAAAGCACCGGTCACATCAAGCAGCCCAGCCCGGACTGCTCGGGTATATAAGAGAAATATTAAACATGGCGCAGAATAAGTACGAAGTACCTGGTACATGATTACAGTGGGTACTCCGATTCAAGAGCGCCCAAGTCAAGAGCATTCTGGAGTTAAGAGCGGTCAAAACGGCTTGTCCCATCTATACTAAAAAAGCTATATATTTTTCCACTACAGATAAGATCAAAATGCAGTTCAACCCTCATAGGACTGGAGTCCCGTTTTGGGGACAAATTACTTATAATTAGAGTGGATTGTCCCCAAAACGGGTCTGCAGTCCTAAAAGGGTTAAGAGCGCCAGTTTCGGCTTGTCACGGGGCGTTCTTGAATAGGGATACTATCTACTGCTGTATCTAGTTGTTATTGGCTACGGAGAAATCAACCACATGGCTCTCTACTAACACGAAGTAGTGGCGTGCGATAGTTGTGAGTCACAGCAAAGAAGAACAAGCAAAACAACCAGTGCTCATTTCGTTTTGTCCCTAGCCTCTACAGCAGTTCGTAGTGCATACCACTCTGTCCGGAAATATACTGTCCGGAAATATAAGCATATTTTGCACATTGATATTAAATTAAAACGGTGCTAATATTTTGGGAGATAGTGGTATTCTAGCCGCACGCGGCACAGCCGAAGAGGTACGCGAGCGAATGGCACGACACGACACCGCTTGCTTTGCTGCTGTTTATCGTGGTGCATCTGTGGCCTCTCGTGTGAAAAAAAAAAAACACTCACCAGCGCGTTGACGACGTAGTACACGTCCTTGACGTAGTACGGCTTGTCCTTCTGCACCACCTTCACGCGAAAGCCCACGGCATTCTCGATCAGGCGCGCCGCCTTCTTGAGGACGTACATCAGCACGCGCTTGCCTCGATAAGCCGTACCGAGCACGGTGTCCATCATCTCCTTCCTCGTCGCAGGCTCGTGGCTTAGACCTGACGCGGCGCGCGGGGTAGGGTAGGTGTGACGGGACTGTGTGGGGTGGTGTAGTATGGTGGGGTGGGGTGGTTTACAGTTGTATGGTGTGGCGTGTTGTGGGGGAGGGGTAGGTGGTGGTGGGATTGGTGGTTGGGTGGGGTGGGGGGTTGTGGTGTGGGGTGGGGTGGGGTGGGGTGAGTGTGTGGGGGTGTGTGGGTGGGTGGTATGGGACGGACTGGGAAAGATAAATGAAGAGCAAGAAATCACGTTTCCATGCGCTCTACGCATCGCTCTCTCGCTCTGCTAGGCTACGCTCTTTGAAACCCATTTTTGACAGGGTTTCCTGGAGATTTTTCGATGGGACACAAGATTAAGGGAGGAGGTGTGTACTTCAATATTCTTGCATGGCCGTAGTCGAATGACCATAAAGGGGGGGGGCGACCTCATTTTATGTTGCTTGCCTTAGTATTTGACGCATGGACAGCTACGCATCCTTCCGAGACGGGGTCGGGGGGGGGGGGTGCTCATTTGTTGCTCGCCTTAGTCTACAGGGATACTCGTAGTGTATACCACTACTTGTGTCCCGAAACATAATCACCATTATGATAAAATATCAATACAAACGATGATTATACTTCGGGGACATGATCAAAACTGATCATTCGTTTGTATCGGGAGGGGGACGAAAAAAAAAACATATTACAAACAGAAAAGTGAACGGAACTCGTTACGTGGGAGAAATAACTTTTCACCTTTCATAACGAGGAAGCGCATCATGGATTTGACCAATTCCGCCCGTTCACTGGCGCTGATGTCTCCGGCGCCCTTCTCGTCTTTCTCCTGTTTTTTGGTTCCCAACCCCCGCGCTATACCGACAGCGGGAAACCACCAAGAATAATTCCAAGAAACGCCCCGTAAGGAACAGAGAGAGACTCCCGCCAGCGCCGCGTGCCTGTCTGTGTGCACCAACATTGTTGATTGTTACTAATGCAGCCAACTCACCACAAAAACAAGGCAAAACAAGCATTCTGATTATTATCCTTGCCATCGGATACTACTGCTTGCTGAGTAACCCGCCCGAGCAAAAAAGAGAGAGAAAAATGAACAAAACAAAAATATACCAGGTGCTTGTATAAAAAAAACGTATATATGACCAGTAGGTAATATCGAAGAGAGAAAATTAATCAAACGGGCACGAAAAAAAAACGTACTATTTAATACGAGTACCAGTAGGTAACTATAAGAAGAGATGAAAATGAACAAACGCAAACGCAGACAAAAAAACCCTACTTCGTATACCATTAAAAAATATGTACGTACGTACGATCCTTCGTATAAATATGCATTACGTACACACCTGGTATATATGTACCTGGTGTGCACATATAATACCAGTACGTAGCTCACCTGCATAAGCAACTCTTGCGATTGCTTGGCGGTAGCCTGTGCCATCTTGGCGCGGGCAGCACCCTGCGACTCAGAAAACTCGTAGCTCTCCTCCGGCTCTCCATCGGCGCCCTAACCGTTCCGACAAACAAAATGCACAACATCGGACAGATCAGATCAGGTCAGATCAGCTCAGGTCAGATCCCCATTAAATGATCTACAGATCATTCGGGACATACTGCTGCTGTATCCCCGACTTAAATGATCTGCAAGATCTAGGTGTCTGTATTCCGGGTGGTAGGGATTGGCATGCTAAGGCTTTTACGCATATACATTTGCCGGGTCCCGCCCGGCAACATACGCTGCGCTGCGCACAACTAGTTAGTTCATCATAAACAAGATCGGAAATACATATGCCTTCAAATATCTAAACCATGGAAGTGGGAATCGATGGTCTATCCGTAGATGATCTGTCTGTATATTATGTATCTGTGGATTATGTATCTGTAGATGATGTATCTGTAGACGATCTATCTGTAGATAATGTGTCTGTAGATGATCTATCTGTAGATGACCCATCTGTAGATGATCTGTCCGGAGATGATATTTCTGTGGATGATCTGTCTGTAGATGATATATCTGCACATTATCCTGTCCGGGGTGTGAAAGCTCACTACTCGCACGAGTCATACGCGAATATGTAAAATACGAGGTCGGCTATTCGACGGAGGAGGCGGGGGCGGGGGCGGGGATTGCTGTGCAGGGGTCGTGACGCCCGTTTTATCCGCACCGTGCATTTTCATCGTGCGGCAAGAGAGAGATAAATATACAGAGAGGGAGAGAGATACCGAGAGAGAGATACAGAGGGAGAGGGAGATACAGAGAGAGAGAGAGAGAGAGGGAGAGAGAGGAGAAAGAGAAAGAAAGAAAGAGAGAAAGATAGAGAGAGAGAGAGAGAGAGAGAGAGATACTATTAATAGTAGGGTCTTGGATTGATTATTGCGCTAGCGAAAAGGTTCGTTTGTGAGCGAGGTGCAGAGAGCGACACGCGAGTGGTGATAGGCATACACAGCAAAGTCAGGGCAGGTGCTACTACGTCTTCTTAGCGTTGCGATGACTAACGAGCTGCGCGCGTTGGTCTCGGCATCACGAGTATAGAATATACTACGTGCTAAGCAGCTCAGCATGCTGCAGGCGGTTTCTACCCGCCGCCGCAAAAAGATCCAGATCCAAAAATAAATGCGCGGGGATCCCAACGGCATGTACCGGCCACAAGATCCATACCCAGCTACTTCCTACCAACTGGGTGCACCCCGGGTATCTCCTGACGACGGCAGAAGATATCATTATTGTCGCGAAGCCAAGTGGGATGAATGGTGGGTAAATATCTCTATGATAGCAGGTATACATCACGTGTCTAGAGTACAGTACGACGTGTAGGAGGTATACGTACGTAGGTACGTACATACCGCACGAGGCGAGGTGGGAAAACGTGTTGCGTTTTTCGTTGGTGGTGGTGGTGCAGGCACAGGCGTACAGTAGTAACTGGTTGTAGTTCTACCACGATGAACGTTGGGGCGATGTCCCTACAGATGATCGTTGGCGCGGTGTCCATTATTTGTTGTTCCCGGCGGCTCAGAGCGAGTGAGCTGTACCCCACCCACTCGATTTCAGCCTCACGCTGTGTTGGTGCTTTTTGGGTCTGGCCAGAGAGAGAGAGAGAGAGAGAGAGATACTACTATAGTAGGGTCTTGGATTGATTATTGCGCTAGCGAAAAGGTTCGTTTGTGAGCGAGGTGCAGAGAGCGACACGCGAGTGGTGATAGGCATACACAGCAAAGTCAGGGCAGGTGCTACTACGTCTTCTTAGCGTTGCGATGACTAACGAGCTGCGCGCGTTGGTCTCGGCATCACGAGTATAGAATATACTACGTGCTAAGCAGCTCAGCATGCTGCAGGCGGTTTCTACCCGCCGCCGCAAAAAGATCCAGATCCAAAAATAAATGCGCGGGGATACCAAACGGCAATGTACCTTCGGTCTACAAGATCCATACCTCAGACCTACTCTCCTACACAACCTGGGTGCACCCCTCGGTATGGCTCTGACGGAATAAAGGTAAAACGGCAGAATATATCATTGTTGTCGGCGAAGCCAAGTGGGATGAATGGTGGGTAAATATCTCTATGATAGCAGGTATACATCACGTGTCTAGAGTACAGTACGACGTGTAGGAGGTATACGTACGTACGTACGTACATACTGCACGAGGCGAGGTGGGAAAACGTGTTGCGTTTTTCGTTGGTGGTGGTGGTGGTGCAGGCACAGGCGTACAGTAGTAACTGGTTGTAGTTCTACCACGATGAACGTTGGCGCGATGTCCCTACAGATGATGGATGGCGCGGTGTCCATTATTTTTTGTTCCCGGCGGATCAGAGCGAGTGAGCTGTACCCCACCCACTCGATTTCAGCCTCACGCTTTGTTGGTGCTTTTTCGGTCTGGCCAGAGAGAGAGACGGAGAGAGAGAAAGATACTACTGTGTCACGTCTTTCTACGGGTTCCGAAAAGTTTCGCAGATCCGAAACAATGCGCGTGTGACGAGTCAGAGCACAGATGGTGTAGCATAACAGCAAGCGCGTTACTCGTTTTGCTTGCGATACGAACGAGCTGCGCGCGTTGGTCTCGGCATCACGAGTATAGAATATACTACGTGCTAAGCAGCTCAGCATGCTGCAGGCGGTTTCTACCCGCCGCCGCAAAAAGATCCAGATCCAAAGATAAATGCGCGGGGATCGCCAACGGCATGTAACCGGCCAAGATCCATACCCAGCTACTCCTACCAACTGGGTGCACCCCGGGTGTGCACCCCGGGTATTCCTGACCGACGGACAGAATATATCATTGTTGTCGCGAAGCCAAGTGGGATGAATGGTGGGTAAATATCTCTATGATAGCAGGTATACATCACGTGTCTAGAGTACAGTACGAAGTGTAGGAGGTATACGTACGTACGTACGTACATACTGCACGAGGCGAGGTGGGAAAACGTGTTGCGTTTTTCGTTGGTGGTGGTGGTGCAGGCACAGGCGTACAGTAGTAACTGGTTGTAGTTCTACCACGATGAACGTTGGCGCGATGTCCCTACAGATGATCGTTGGCGCGGTGTCCATTATTTTTTGTTCCCGGCGGCTCAGAGCGAGTGAGCTGTACCCCACCCACTCGATTTCAGCCTCACGCTGTGTTGGTGCTTTTTGGGTCTGGCCAGAGAGAGAGAGAGAGAGAGAGAGATACTACTGTAGTAGGGTCTTGGGTTGATTATTGCGCTAGCGAAAAGGTTCGTTTGTGAGCGAGGTGCAGAGAGCGACACGCGAGTGGTGATAGGCATACACAGCAAAGTCAGGGCAGGTGCTACTACGTCTTCTTAGCGTTGCGATGACTAACGAGCTGCGCGCGTTGGTCTCGGCATCACGAGTATAGAATATACTACGTGCTAAGCAGCTCAGCATGCTGCAGGCGGTTTCTACCCGCCGCCGCAAAAAGATCCAGATCCAAAGATAAATGCGCGGGGATCCCAACGCATGTACGGCAATACGCTCAAGATCCATACCCAGCTACTCCTACCAAACTGGGTGCACCCCGGGGCACCCCTGGGGTGCACCCCGGGTATCTCCTGACGACGGCAGAATATATCATTATTGTCGCGAAGCCAAGTGGGATGAATGGTGGGTAAATATCTCTATGATAGCAGGTATACATCACGTGTCTAGAGTACAGTACGAAGTGTAGGAGGTATACGTACGTACGTACGTACATACTGCACGAGGCGAGGTGGGAAAACGTGTTGCGTTTTTCGTTGGTGGTGGTGGTGGTGCAGGCACAGGCGTACAGTAGTAACTGGTTGTAGTTCTACCACGATGAACGTTGGCGCGATGTCCCTACAGATGATGGATGGCGCGGTGTCCATTATTTTTTGTTCCCGGCGGATCAGAGCGAGTGAGCTGTACCCCACCCACTCGATTTCAGCCTCACGCTGTGTTGGTGCTTTTTCGGTCTGGCCAGAGAGAGAGACGGAGAGAGAGAGAGATACTACTGTAGTAGGGTCTTGGGTTGATTATTGCGCTAGCGAAAAGGTTCGTTTGTGAGCGAGGTGCAGAGAGCGACACGCGAGTGGTGATAGGCATACACAGCAAAGTCAGGGCAGGTGCTACTACGTCTTCTTAGCGTTGCGATGACGAACGAGCTGCGCGCGTTGGTCTCGGCATCACGAGTATAGAATATACTACGTGCTAAGCAGCTCAGCATGCTGCAGGCGGTTTCTACCCGCCGCCGCAAAAAGATCCAGATCCAAAGATAAATGCGCGGGGATCCCAACGGCATTGTACCGGCTAACAAGATCCATACCCCAGCTACTCTCTACCAAACTGGGTGCACCCTCGGGGTGCCACCCGGCGGGTATCTCCTGACGACGGCAGAAATATATCATTGTTGTCGCGAAGCCAAGTGGGATGAATGGTGGGTAAATATCTCTATGATAGCAGGTATACATCACGTGTCTAGAGTACAGTACGAAGTGTAGGAGGTATACGTACGTACGTACGTACATACTGCACGAGGCGAGGTGGGAAAACGTGTTGCGTTTTTCGTTGGTGGTGGTGGTGGTGCAGGCACAGGCGTACAGTAGTAACTGGTTGTAGTTCTACCACGATGAACGTTGGCGCGATGTCCCTACAGATGATGGATGGCGCGGTGTCCATTATTTTTTGTTCCCGGCGGATCAGAGCGAGTGAGCTGTACCCCACCCACTCGATTTCAGCCTCACGCTTTGTTGGTGCTTTTTCGGTCTGGCCAGAGAGAGAGACGGAGAGAGAGAGAGATACTACTGTAGTAGGGTCTTGGGTTGATTATTGCGCTAGCGAAAAGGTTCGTTTGTGAGCGAGGTGCAGAGAGCGACACGCGAGTGGTGATAGGCATACACAGCAAAGTCAGGGCAGGTGCTACTACGTCTTCTTAGCGTTGCGATGACGAACGAGCTGCGCGCGTTGGTCTCGGCATCACGAGTATAGAATATACTACGTGCTAAGCAGCTCAGCATGCTGCAGGCGGTTTCTACCCGCCGCCGCAAAAAGATCCAGATCCAAAGATAAATGCGCGGGGATCCCAACGGCATGTACCGGCAACAAGATCCATACCCAGCTACCTCCTACCAACTGGGTGCACCCCGTCGGGGTGCCACCCCGGGCCCCGGGTATCTCCTGACGACGGCAGAATATATCATTGTTGTCGCGAAGCCAAGTGGGATGAATGGTGGGTAAATATCTCTATGATAGCAGGTATACATCACGTGTCTAGAGTACAGTACGAAGTGTAGGAGGTATACGTACGTACGTACGTACATACTGCACGAGGCGAGGTGGGAAAACGTGTTGCGTTTTTCGTTGGTGGTGGTGGTGGTGCAGGCACAGGCGTACAGTAGTAACTGGTTGTAGTTCTACCACGATGAACGTTGGCGCGATGTCCCTACAGATGATGGATGGCGCGGTGTCCATTATTTTTTGTTCCCGGCGGATCAGAGCGAGTGAGCTGTACCCCACCCACTCGATTTCAGCCTCACGCTGTGTTGGTGCTTTTTCGGTCTGGCCAGAGAGAGAGACGGAGAGAGAGAGAGATACTACTGTAGTAGGGTCTTGGGTTGATTATTGCGCTAGCGAAAAGGTTCGTTTGTGAGCGAGGTGCAGAGAGCGACACGCGAGTGGTGATAGGCATACACAGCAAAGTCAGGGCAGGTGCTACTACGTCTTCTTAGCGTTGCGATGACGAACGAGCTGCGCGCGTTGGTCTCGGCATCACGAGTATAGAATATACTACGTGCTAAGCAGCTCAGCATGCTGCAGGCGGTTTCTACCCGCCGCCGCAAAAAGATCCAGATCCAAAAAAATGCGCGGGGATCCAAACGGCATGTACCGGCCACAAGATCCATACCCAGCTACCTCCTACCACTGGGTGCACCCCTGGGGAACGACCCCGGGTATCTCCGACGACGGCAGAAATATATATTTGTCGCGAAGCCAAGTGGGATGAATGGTGGGTAAATATCTCTATGATAGCAGGTATACATCACGTGTCTAGAGTACAGTACGAAGTGTAGGAGGTATACGTACGTACGTACGTACATACTGCACGAGGCGAGGTGGGAAAACGTGTTGCGTTTTTCGTTGGTGGTGGTGGTGGTGCAGGCACAGGCGTACAGTAGTAACTGGTTGTAGTTCTACCACGATGAACGTTGGCGCGATGTCCCTACAGATGATGGATGGCGCGGTGTCCATTATTTTTTGTTCCCGGCGGATCAGAGCGAGTGAGCTGTACCCCACCCACTCGATTTCAGCCTCACGCTGTGTTGGTGCTTTTTCGGTCTGGCCAGAGAGAGAGACGGAGAGAGAGAGAGATACTACTGTAGTAGGGTCTTGGGTTGATTATTGCGCTAGCGAAAAGGTTCGTTTGTGAGCGAGGTGCAGAGAGCGACACGCGAGTGGTGATAGGCATACACAGCAAAGTCAGGGCAGGTGCTACACACGTCTTCTTAGCGTGCGATGACAACGAGCTGCGCGCGTTGGTCTCGGCATCACGAGTATAGAATATACTACGTGCTAAGCAGCTCAGCATGCTGCAGGCGGTTTCTACCCGCCGCCGCAAAAAGATCCAGATCCAAAGATAAATGCGCGGGATCCCAACGGCAGATACCGGCACAAGATCCATACCCAGCTACTCCTACCAACTGGGTGCACCCCGGGGTGCACCCCGGGTATCTCCTGACGACGGCAGAATATATATTGTTGTCGCGAAGCCAAGTGGGATGAATGGTGGGTAAATATCTCTATGATAGCAGGTATACATCACGTGTCTAGAGTACAGTACGAAGTGTAGGAGGTATACGTACGTACGTACGTACATACTGCACGAGGCGAGGTGGGAAAACGTGTTGCGTTTTTCGTTGGTGGTGGTGGTGGTGCAGGCACAGGCGTACAGTAGTAACTGGTTGTAGTTCTACCACGATGAACGTTGGCGCGATGTCCCTACAGATGATGGATGGCGCGGTGTCCATTATTTTTTGTTCCCGGCGGATCAGAGCGAGTGAGCTGTACCCCACCCACTCGATTTCAGCCTCACGCTGTGTTGGTGCTTTTTAGGTCTGGCCAGAGAGAGAGACGGAGAGAGAGAGAGATACTACTGTAGTAGGGTCTTGGGTTGATTATTGCGCTAGCGAAAAGGTTCGTTTGTGAGCGAGGTGCAGAGAGCGACACGCGAGTGGTGATAGGCATACACAGCAAAGTCAGGGCAGGTGCTACTACGTCTTCTTAGCGTTGCGATGACGAACGAGCTGCGCGCGTTGGTCTCGGCATCACGAGTATAGAATATACTACGTGCTAAGCAGCTCAGCATGCTGCAGGCGGTTTCTACCCGCCGCCGCAAAAAGATCCAGATCCAAAAATAAATGCGCGGGGATCCCAACGGGCATGTACCGGCACAAGATCCATACCCAGCTACTCCTACCAACTGGGTGCACCCCGGGGGCCCCCTCGGGGTGCACCCCGGGTATCTCCTGACGACGGCAGAAGATATCATTATTTGTCGCGCGAAGCCAAGTGGGATGAATGGTGGGTAAATATCTCTATGATAGCAGGTATACATCACGTGTCTAGAGTACAGTACGAAGTGTAGGAGGTATACGTACGTACGTACGTACATACTGCACGAGGCGAGGTGGGAAAACGTGTTGCGTTTTTCGTTGGTGGTGGTGGTGTCAGGCACAGGCGTACAGTAGTAACTGGTTGTAGTTCTACCACGATGAACGTTGGCGCGATGTCCCTACAGATGATGGATGGCGCGGTGTCCATTATTTTTTGTTCCCGGCGGATCAGAGCGAGTGAGCTGTACCCCACCCACTCGATTTCAGCCTCACGCTGTGTTGGTGCTTTTTNTCTTCTTCTCCCACCTACCTCCTTACCACGTCGTTTGAGTACCTTTCCGCTTCCAGGCCGGTAAAAGCAAGCGCGGGGGGGGTAAATACGGATGATACCCCGGGTACCCGGGTACCCGGGTCCTCCGGGTCCTCCGACCCGCCGGGTACCCGGGCCGGGCCAGTCTGAATCCCTCAAAACCGGGCCGGGTACCCGGTCCAGAATTCTGAGGCCGGGGCACAACTCTATTGCACAGCAGTGTGAGCGCAGCAAGAGAACACCACCCACCACACCGCGGACCACACATCACCAACACCAACATTATCCAGCAGCGAGTGCTGCCTTTGGTGTGTTTGCAAGCGAACCACGCACCACCAACACCATCACGACAGCACCAGTATCATAGCGCAACATTCAGAGGCACATGCCTTGCCTTTCTTTTGTGTTTGCACATCAAGCGCCGCTCGACCATACAATAGCTGCAGCTCGTGGGCAGGCAACCTGAGCATACGGGAGATCCTACACCCAAGCCCCGAGCCGTCACTGGCACAGGCAGTCAAGCAGCCTTCGAATTAGCATCTCATCATGCTGTTGTGCATGTGTGTATGTGCTCTGTGCTGGGAGCGAATTCGCATCATATTTCAAATTAGGCCGATGAAACTCTTACACAAATTCCAATTTTGCACATTCTTCCTCTCACTGAGACAAAAGAGACGCGCGGAAAGCCGACCGTGGCTCATTGCAGGTCTGCGGCACCAATCAAGAGCAGAGGCATATGATCTGCCAAAGGCATACTAGCTATCCAAGCGGTTGTAACGGTACCCCCCCCTACCCCTTGCTAGGAATTGCACTATCATGTCGGTACAAAGGATCAAAGACCCGCCTTTCGACTCCTTGTCGGGGGCTGCGGGCTCTCGCCGCCGGACCCAGCTCCTTGGTTTCTGGTCGATCTCCTCGTCGATCGAGCCATAATACTTTCAGCCTCCTTCCCTTGACTTCGTGCGTGTTGTTGTGACTGCGTTGTTGTACTGCTGTAGCTTGACGTGAGGATAGGGATGCTCCGAAGGCTGGCTGAGAGCTGAGAGCTCACTCAAACATTCAAAAAGGTTTTGTAGAGAAGTCCGCTAGAATGTTTGTCAAAACAGACGTTGGCAAATAAAACTCGACAAGAGAACGCCCGACAGAGACGAGTCGAGCGACCTCTGTACCACTCTGTGCCCTCTCTCGCTCTGCTTGTAAGGAGAGGACAGAGCTACCATGGCCCAGAAGGGGCTCTGGCCGAGAGAGTCCAACCGTACAGAAATGTTTGGCAGCCAAAGAATGGAAGATCAACTTGTCAGGTGAGAGAACGCTTGAATAATTTGAACCGTGTTCAGTGTTCAATG
>MEHQ01002726.1:0-53064 GCA_008828725.1 Saccharina japonica | reverse complement strand
TACACACAAAAACTGGGCCACGAGTGAGGGCAGACCGAGTGTCATGAAGTGTGGCAGTTGAGGGCCATTTTGTTCGGTGTTGGTATCATACGTACATGTACGACGGGCGATAGGCCATCAGATATCTGCTGCTGCTGTGATATAGGAATATTGCAATTTTTCTAACTTTTAGCGATTACAAAAAACACTCGATGGAGAAATTGTAAGTATAATATTATAAACGCAAAAAGTAAAAAAAAAGGGCAAATGGGCACGTGCCCTTTTTGTGCCCATTGCCCTTTTTTTACTTGATAAACAGGAAAAAAAAAATTGGGGAGGGGGTGAATTGGTCCCTGATTTTTTTTCCCCTGTTTATCAAGTAAACAATGGGCACTATGGGCACAAATGGGCACAAAAAGGGCACCTGCCCATTTGCTTTTTTGAGTTTAATATGATACTTACAATTTCTGCATCGATTGTTTTTTGTAATCGCTGAAAGTTAGAAAAATTGCAAAATCCCTATGTCACAGCAGCAGATACATGATGGCCTATCGTCGTACATGTACGTATGGTGCCAATACCGAACAAAATAGCCCTCAACTGCCACACTTCAAGACACTCGGTCTGCCCTCACTTGTGGCCTGTGTTTAGTGTGCGTGTGTGCTTGCGATATGCAGCTGGCACGCAGCAAGACTGATTGACTCTCGTTTCCGTACGAAGTACGTATCGCAAGACTGACTGACTGACATACGGCCCGGTTATTAAGAAACAGCAGTTTTTTCTAGACTATCATAACTTCAGTATACAGCCTCCTCAATTTCTTATTTCCCGGTAAGCCTCAGCCTGTGCCTTCTTATTGCTCGTTTTCTTAAAATACAAGTATCTGTCCTGTACTACTGCTGTATGAGACCAGATACTACAACAGTAGTTGTACATATGTTGAGTAGTCGGCGTTCATGCTGTTTGTTCACTTCAGTACTTTAGCCTCCTGAATTTCTTATTTTCCTGTATGTCTCAGCCTGCCTTTTTAGTGCTCGTTTTCTTGAAATACAAATGTGTGTCCTGTACTGCTGTATTCTACCAGGAAATACGCTCGTAGTTGCAAGTACGTAGTACGTAGAGTAGTCGGCGTTGCTGTATGTGCGCCTCACGGCTAGCTGCAACTCCGCATACAGCAGGAAGTAGTAGTACTGTAGTACTGATGCTGCAACACTCTACAACTAAGAAGGCGCAATCTAAGAAAACGAGCACTATGCAATTAATTATACTGAAGTTCGTGTAGAACGCACCCATTCTCAAGAAATATGCAACTCTAGACTGGGGCCAGCCTTCCTGTAGGTGTTCCGTACTACACGTTTTTGGTATGCTCGTAGTTTTAGCAGTAAGCCGGACACACCCCGCCACGGAGAGGCTTCTCAGCCGAAGGTTAAAAACGGTCTCCTTCAATGCGCTCCCTTGGCGTTGGCATGCCCCACCATAATAGATATAGATATAAATAAAATGAGCATCGATGCTTCTCGTGATTTTGGAAATGGCCGAAGTCCCGCCTATCGTCTGGGCTTCAGACCGAAATGGAAACGCGTCAGCTCTCGGCGCCTCGCCCGCGCTTTCTCGTCCGTTCTCTCGCGGGTCGCCTTCTCCGGCCTCCGACGGGCCGGTTCCCGCTCGTGCTCTCTCGAGGTCGCGCGTCGCCGCCGAGCGCGGCGGCCTTCAATCCGTCGGCTCTTTCGAGACGGCGGGACATCGACACTTTTTCTTCGAGGCAGGAAGGCTATTTGCGGGGCGTCGAGGTTGTTTCTTCGAGGCAGTAAGATCATTTTTTGTGGTTGTTTCTTGGAGATACTCGTACTCATAGCGAGGTTTTACGTACGTACTTTTTACCTGTATTTGTTCCAGGATCTTGGGCTTTTTTTTCGGTCGCGAGCTTCGATAGCTCGGTCTCGCAAATGCGACTACCTACTCCCAACTACCTCCATGAGCGAGCTTTAGTCCCTTCCACCCCTTCGGCCTTGCTTCGTCGGGATATGAGTACGATACTACAGCAGCAAGCACGGCACGTCTTTGTACAGTCAGTACTACCGTAGAACAGTACGTAGCACAATAATACGACAACAAAAAGTTTAGCTGATTTTTTCTCGGGTGGATTCATACTGCCTTGGTACTGATGCTGTAGCTCCCTTCTTACAGGGTAGARAATATGAGTTTGTACGTAGAACAACAGCGTTGTACCAGGTACAAAGTACTGCTGTTTTGTACGTACGATGTAACCGAGCAGCTGGTCTGTAGCACGGAGAAGAACGTACGTAGAACCTCGCTATATTTCGGATCTCCAAGAAACAACCACCAAATAAGCTTGCTGCCTGTGTATAGTGCTGTAGATACGAGTAGCCTGTCTCCGACACGAGCAGTCAGAGAAGGATTGAAGACCCCCTCCCCGTTGCCGCCAGCTTTGAAATATCTCGACTAWTATCCACGCGCAACCGCTTGCTCGGCACGAAGTTTTTCGCCGCACGACCAAAACTGACCCGACACCGGGACCGCGACTGGTGCATTTCTGACAGAAACTGAGAAATGAAGTTGCGAACTGAGTATCAATCACGTTAGGGCCCTTTAACGAACACCGTCTTTTTATTGAAATGGGAAAACAATTTTTGTTTTTCGTTTGTTTTGAATACGATTTCCCTGAAAAAACGTGTTTGGGTCTTATCGAGGAATGGTGTATTGCGTCAAAAAATGAGAATAACGCACAAGGGTCAACGAACACCCGTGAGTAACCAACGAGGCGACCTACGGCCTGTGTCCTCCCCGGGGCGCCGCTGCCAGCGGAAAATTATGTCTGCCAGCACCGGCTAGGAGGCTATCACTCTAGGGATTCTTGGGTGGGCTGGCGCAGCCCCGAAGCCCAACGCGGGCAGCAGCGACGGGGATACAGCGATCGAACTTCTACGCCAAGTCGCGACCTGGTCGGTGCTCGTGTGGTTTGGGAGGCAAAAAGGGTGAAACATTGGATTTGCGACGGCCTATGTTACTTTTTAGGCACCGCAAGCGGTCTACCCTATGCTAGGGCCCGTCGGACCTCGCGCTGCGGCTGATCCGGTGGCCGTGCCTCTCGGGAATGGTGGATCTCGCCTCTGAATCAGTCGACGACATGGCTCAAGTTTGCGTGGCTTTCCTTCGGTTTCATGGAACACGCCACGCCGAGTTGGATGAACTCCCAATTCAACAGAAAAAAAATGAGCAAAAGAAGTCCCAAAAGACTTCTTGTGGAATTCCGTTTTATTGAACTACTCAGTTTTGAAACCGAAATATCTTGCTGGTTATTCACGTTTCGACCAATCAGGTCAAATCAAAACAAACGAAGCACCGAAACAAACAAAAACTCACAAAACAACCAGCCACGGTAAAACAACTGATGTTACGTTAAATCGCGCCCTATATGGCGTTTCCTTCCATTCCCTGCGACACTTGGCATTGCCTTACTCTGTACGTAGTATGTGTCAAATATCAAAACACGAGCGATCGCCATCACATTGTTGTCGTAAGTATCCAACACAAACTATCCTGAAAACTGAGACTATCCACGGAACACCGAAGAGCGACTGATACATTTCTGAGACTGACTACTGTTGAGACTGAGAAATGAGGTTGCGAACTGAATATTTCACACGCAGCATTCCCTTCTTCGTGCAACACTTGGCATTACCTTGATTCTGCACGTCAGATATCGAAACACGACGAGCGCCATCACATTGTGTAAATGATTAAGGATGGTACGAAATAACTGATGTGCCAGGTAAATTGCCCTATCCGAAGCATGGGTGCGGCGAATGCCGGCACCCATGCGGAGCCCTTGTATAGATATATATATGTTTGACTCCAACCTCTCTCGACCTCTCGGGCCTCCTGGAGCTTCACTTCGCTTCAGACCGGAGTCACACTCGGGACCCGTTTCGACGCCTCGCGTTGGCTTTCTCGCCCGCTCTTCTCGAGGGTCGCGTCCCTCAGCCTCCGCCCGGCACTTTCCGCCCGGTCGCACTCTCGAGTCAAGCGCCGCCGCCGAGCGCGGCGACCTTCAATCCGTGGGATCTTACGAGACCGCGGGACATCGAGACTTTTTCTTCGAAGCAGAAAGGTTCTGTGCGGGACGTCGAGGTTGTTTCTCTGTGAGGCAGCAAGATTATTTCGTGGTTGTTTCTTGGAGATCCGAGATATAGCGAGGTTCTACGTACGTACGTTCTTCTTCTGTGGATCTGTTTGTTGTTTGGTTCTACAGTAGCTTCTCGTTTTTTTACTTGCCGGGATATACGGCTGCTGTACTCTGTGTACAACAGCAGCAGCACAGTAGTATGAATACGCGTAGTACCCGGTCGTATATAGTACTGCTGTTGTAATATTGTACAGCAGTAGTACTAATAATATCCACCGTACATGTAGGTACAGGAACTACAGCAGCAAGCAGCAGCAGCAGTTTGGACACACAAAAAACTCGGTTTAATAGCTACGAGCAAAATTTTTCTCGGGCGAATTATCACTGCTGTACCAGGTATAGTATAACTAAATCAGGCCTTCAAATTGCAAACTTATATTTTAGGTGAGGTGATGAACGACTGACTGCAGCTTGAATCGCCTGAGTTCGATTCCCACGTCCATTTTTTTTTGTTTCTTGTTTCGCTTTTTTTTGTCTAGGATCTGATTATTGGGCTTATTGAATATTGTAATGGTATGGGCTAGGAAGGCCGGTAATTACCTCTGCATAGGTAATTGGTCCGTTTTCGTATAACTTGGATGGCATTCGCATTCGGTATTCGGGGTATTTATAATATCTGTGGGCCATACTTGAAGCCCATCCCGAGGCAGATGTCATCTGGCTCGGGGATTAATATAAGCTGCTTCTCTTCTACGCTTGACTCTACGGAAAGTGAGTAACACCAAGGATGCTTAATAGACAAACCTGCAAGGGGATACTCTGTGTCTCACCCAGTCTTATCACACGTGGCGTCTTTGGCATTGCGACTAGTCTTCTAGCTCTTTGGTCCGACCCTTTCGGGTTTTGTTTCTTTCTTTTCATGTGGAGTTAGCGTACGGCCTCGGATCCGTCGCCAAAGAACCAGGGTACAAGGTAGGCATTAAAGTGGGAAACTGCTCGTTCACCGCCATCCGAACCACCTCCAACACAACATCTGTTCCTGGAGCCAGGACACGCTCGCTCCCCGTTACTGACGACACAAGCACTCGAAACTCCCGACTAAAATCGCTAAAGGGGGTGCCCGTGCACACGCCAAAAGTATGCAACTTAGTGTAGCCTTCCCCCGTGTCGGCGCTGTCGTAGTGTGACGTCAGAAGGCGTAGCAGCAATTTGAAAGCGTCAGGCCCCGATGCTCCTGCCTCAAGCGCTCGCCACACCTGTCCAAACAATTCATCGATCAATTGGGTGGTTTTGGAAGTCATTGCCTTGTCAGGTACAATCGCGCGTGAGAACGCGTTTATGAGAGGTATTTGCCAACCAGGTATCCAGTCGGTCGCGAGCAAGCCATCTGTACAAAGGTCGCCGCGTCGCATGAGGATGTCCGTCGTTGCTAACTTAGTCGAGCGAAGGAGCTGCTGTGCACCATCTGTCTTGCTGACAGATGCAGGAAATGGTAGGGCGCAAATGCGAGTCAAGTCTTTGATGCCTAAGTGTACGTATGCTCGATAAACAGAGGCGGCATGCTTGGCCTTAGCGGCGGCATCGGCGGTGTCGATCGCGGCGGCACGAGCGTGGGCTAAGTTGGAAGATACCGGTTTAGCGCGGTCATCTGTCACGGAGAGCTTGCGAAGTCTCGCGGCGGAGGAAGCAACATCCACCAAAGAAGGAGCCAAAGAAGGAGTCACTCGCCTCGGGTTCGGTACCACTGCAACGCCACTGAAGTCGGTGCAGGAGCTCTCAGACGAGCTGGAGGAGGTCGAAGAGACGGCCCCGTGCTGGCGGCCCCTGGCGCGGTCCCGTCGTCCGCCAGAGCTGCGTCCACCGCTTCCTCGGTTGTTTTTGCCAGAGCCGCCGCTCCGACGGCGTCCCGCGCCACCAACCAGTCCCAGACGCACCACCTCCGCTTCCTCCACCGCCATCACATTTTTTTTTTCCGGCTTCTTAGCCTAGCAACTTAGAGGTGTGGGAGGGGTTTTGAGGAGCCGCATCTTCGACTCATGTTCTAATTCGGGGAACTGGAATTTCCCCGTTTTTCCCATATTTCTGCATATACGGCTCATCAGGGTGGGCTAGTGTAATGGTATGGGCTAGGAAGGCCGGTAATTACCTCTGCATAGGTAATTGGTCCGTTTTCGTATAACTTCGATGGCATTCGTATTCGGTATTCGGGGTATTTATAATATCTGCGGGCCATACTTGAAGCCCATCCCGAGGCAGATGTCGTCTAGCTCGGGGATTAATATAAGCTGCTTCTCTTCTACGCTTGACTCTACGGAAAGCGAGTAACACCAAGGATGCTTAATAGACAAACCTGCAAGGGGATACTCTGTGCCTCACCCAGTCTTATCACAATATCACGTGCAGTACTCATTATTTATGTGTTCCTACCCGCTAATGACAACGATGTTACATGATTAAAATCATATCCTACGTACGTACCAGTAAATAGTCTACAGTTTTGATATATTTGGTGTGCAAAACTGGAGGTACTGCGCGTATTGGCAGTACAGCAATACATTTAAAAAAAAAACGACAGCTGTGAGATCGAGGATTTCGTCGAAACTCATTTTTGCTACGAGCTGAGTGTAATACTTCGATCGCGCGTACTTACGGGTTGTATCAGGGTCCGTTGCAAACGTCAAAACTGAGCCCATGGTGCATTTCTAAGACTGAGGCTGGAAAACAGACGAGGTTGCGAACTGAGCATCAACACTTTTCAGCCTGTCTGTATCTCCTCCTTCCTGCAACACTTGGCATTGCCTTGATCCTGTACGTATGTAGGTATCATATATCAAAACACAAGCGAGAGCCATCACATTGTCGTAAATCTTACCAGGTACCAGGTACGCCATATTATCCTGAGAACTGAGACTATTCGGTGAAAAACAAAAACGACTGGTGGTGATGATGTATTTCTGAGACTGAGACTGAGAAATGAGATTGTTGTTGTTGTTGTTGTTGTTGTTGTTGTCTTCACATTAAAAACCGTGCCGGTCTCTCTATCCAGTACCTCCATCTGTCCGTACTAATCCAACACTTGACACGGTCGATTCCCGTGGTCACAGGCTAACTTACCCAAAAAAGGTATACTGAAATAAAAGTGGAACCCGAAGGGTCCGCAAAGCGATCAAAGCCAGTCAAAAACAGATAGTCTGGAGCCCTCCGCTCCCCTCTACACGCTATGTGAAGGTCAAAATAAAAATGGAAAAGTCAACATCACCAATCGGGGGTACACGCCCCTCTGATTCTATCTTGGTGCCCCTATAATGCCGGGGTGTTCCGTGCCGGGTTCACACCGGTCAGGCAAACAAATCGAGTCCTCCACCCCGATTATAAACGCAGACATGATACGGGGGGAGGGAACTATGGTCCCGTGTGATTGATGTACCCCCGGCCTGCGAGCAGTGTAACTGCAAAAGGTCAAAAGCAACGAAGGGAAAAAGACGAAGACGAAGACAAAGAGACAAGTCAAAAGTACAAGCAAACACTCACACAGACAAGACCGCAGAGACAACACATTGACACGTCATCCCGAGGGGGTGGTGCAATGGTGCGGCGGTGGGGGGGAGGGAAAGGGAAAATAACAAAACAAACAAACAAACAAACAAACAGTCCAGACAGTCAATCCGGCACATATCGCGCCACTCGGTCCGCCATTTCTCGCTTGTTTCCTTCCCTCGCCGATTCGCCCTTCTTCCGCACCCCTCCCGTCCCGTTGGTTCTTGGTATCTCTTTATTATTGCTGCGCTCTTTTTCTCGCTCGGTCGCTCGTTTCCGGCTAGCCTCCTCTTCTTCCTTGTGCCAGGAGGCCATAAACCTCTCAGCTCCCTGCAGCACTCCCTTGTACCACTGCCTTCCTCCCTTCACCTTCGCTGCTTCCGCCCAAACTGAATTCGGGATTCCGAAGACACGTCTCTGGTCGTCCGTAGAAAATTTAACACTTAGCATTTGTTCCTTCTACCGGCAACAATTGGTATTGCCTTGATTGTATACGTATTTGCAAGGTATCTATATCGAAACACGAGCGAGCGCCATCACATCAAATTGTCGTAAGGGCTCATCTTAACGAACATCGCTTTTTATTGAAATGGGAAAATAATTTTTGTTTTTCGTTTGTTTTGAATACGATTTCCCTGAAAAAACGTGTTTGGGTCTTATCGAGGAATGGTGTATTACGTAAAAAAAACGAATAACGCACAAGGATCAACGAACACTCGTGAGCAACCAACGAGGTGACCTATGGCCTGTGTCCTCCCCGGGGCGCCGCTGCCAGCGGAAAATTATGTCTGCCGGCACCGGCTAGGAGGCTATCACTCTAGGGATGTCTTGGGTGGGCTGACGCAGCCCCGAAGCCCAACGCGGGCAGCAGCGACGGGGATACAGCGATCGAACTTCTACGCCGAGTCGCGACCTGGTCGGTGCTCGTGTGGTTTGGGAGGCAAAGAGGGGTGAAAACTTGGATTTGCGGCGGCCTATAGGATTGTTTAGGCGCCGCAAGCGGTCTACCCTATGCTAGGGGCCGTCGGACCTCGCGCTGCGGCTGATCCGGTGGCCGTGCCTCTCGGGAATGGTGGATCTCGCCTCTGAATCAGTCGACGACATGGCTCAAGTCCGCGTGGTTTCCTTCGGTTTCATGGAACACGCCACGTCGAGTTGGATTAACTCCCAATTCAACAGAAAAAAAGAGCAAAAGAAGTCCCAAAAGACTTCTTGTGGAATTCCATTTTATTGAACTACGAGTACTCAGTTTTGAAATCGAAATATCTTGCTGGTTATTCACGTTTCGACCAATCAGGTCAAATAAAAACAAACGAACAAAAACAAAGCACAAACAAACGAAAACAAATGTTCGTTAATACGGGCCCTAAGGATGATACTAGGTATTCCAGGTACCAAATAAATTATGTATATTTCCTATCTGGAGCATGGGTGCCGGCGAATGCCGGCACCCATGCGGAGCCCTTGTATACATGGTACAATTTACAAGCATTATTAATATGGCGTGTTTTTTTTGTTTGCCATGCGACAAAATGCAGACATTTTTCGACAAAACAAGCGACTCTACAGCGTACCAGATAATACATACCTGGTACTGCGTAATAAATAGTACAAGGTTTAGATGACCTCAACTCCTTCTAAACTGTTTTCTCCTCTACTATAATAGCTGCAATACCACCCATGGGGTCGGGCAGACTGGACTAAATCTACCCCGGCTACCGCCACCCCATCGCCCCGCCTCCGCACCAGCCCCTACTCCCACCCCTGTAACAGCCCCCACCCCCGCGTCCACCCCCGTCCCAGTCTCAGCTCCGGCTTCCACCCCCGTCCCCGCCGCCGCCTCGCCCAAGAACTGTTCAACAAAGAACGCGGTGTTGTACAACTGTACAGCCGCCGCGGGCACGTCCTTTTCGTGACACCTCTGCGCTTTCGCAAGCGACTGAGCAAAGCGACCCCTTCGGGGCTTCGAGGGGTGAGGGGCCGCTGGAACTCGACGGCAGGGCCTCGCATGCTTCATCCGTGCCCCACCCAAGTTCACCGTAGGAGGGGCTTCGTCGCCGACGCCCTCCCCAAACCGCACTGCCGCCTGTCCTGCTCGTCTCAGCCACCGCTAAGCAGTCTTGCCGAAGAGGTTGCGGGAGGCGCACCTGGTTGATCCTCCACCCTCGCAACCCCAGCAGCGGCTCCGACCCTCGCCAAGGGTTGAGGAGAATCACGGTTGATCCCAGACTCGCCCCGTGAACTCTAGACTTACTGATCCGTTCCGACATTTGTCCAGCTCGTCCTGCCTCATACGTTTGGCATACTCGAACCCCATCCGCTCGAAGCCATCCTTCGACACCTGTATTAAGTATGAGTATTGTCCAAAACAGCGTAACCGAAAACACAGAAAAACACAACCGCAAGCACAGAAGACAGACGAATGGAACATACTGGCATCAAGTTGGTTCGAAACAAATGGGAGGTGGGTGTAACAGTGGTGGGTGCAACAGTGGAGGTGAGTTCAAAACAAAATGGAGGTGGGTGTAACAGTGGTGAAAGTCCCCCCCCCCACTTCTCACTGGGGGTCTTCCTCCTCCTGCTCAACCCCCCAACTGGTTGTTCTACCCGCCTCCTCCAACTGCACCCTCCGTCTTCTCTTCACCCTCGTTAGGCTCTAGCAAACCCCACGCACCCACCTGCGAGTGGAGAGATTAAAACTACGATGCTTTGGTCCTGTTGAAGGTGCACATGATAGCGATACAAATATGTAGCCCGCTCCTGACTCTAGCAAGGATCAACCCAAACCACGCCGGTCTCACTACCGTATCATCCATGCGACTTGAGCGACAATGGCAAGCGAAAGTCTTCCAAACTACCGGCACTAAAAGGGCGGCCTTGATGGCAAGCCTATTGAGCAGTAGCTCGTACCGGCGCTGAAGAATCCAGCGATCAAATTTCAACGCAACGAGTCACAGGTGGCCGGGACCCCCGCCCCCCGCATTGTGTGGGCGAAACAAATCCCCGTGGAGACAGTGAACTGCTGTGTAGCAAACCCCACGAGGTGCAGACAACCCTTTCAACTATGATATGTATGATATAATACGAGTACGTTGTTCGATGTCTCCGAATGGGTTCATTGACGCCCACATATATACAGGGGGGGGTTCAGGCCAACTGTGGTGCTAGTCGGGTCCCGAAAGCCTTTAAATAAGCCATTGCCGCGGACCCGCACCAACARAAATCGACCTCCACGACGCAGTGCAGGTCAAGGCATTGCTGTAATCCTCGTCTGCACCACGAAGGACATTTTTTGTTATAATGGGTATTATTGCAGTATGGATATGTTGGCTATGATGAGCTGGGAAAGGGGAGCTCTGTGAGACGGGAGCTTTTTGAGACGGGGGGTTCGTTTTGTTTGGTGTTTTCATAAATCGATGGTTTGACAGTCAGCAGTGAGGTCGGTTTTGGAGGGGAGGCAACTTTGTTGCGTGCCTGGTGCGACCTGGGAGGTGATCGGGCAGTTTCTTATCATTATGGGCTGCAGTGTACCAGGTATTTTAGAACATTCATACGTAGCGGCCTACCCCCTTGCACGGCCTTCCCGATTTCCGTTTCTTATTTCCTTATCGAGTGTACGTACGTATATCACAAATGATTATCTATCAGGTAAGTAGTTGTATTGATACGATCTCGGGCGCATGACGGGGCCTAGCACAGGCGGGCAGGGTCAGGGTGTTGGAGCGCTCCCCATGTAGACATAAACCACGTAGTTAAGTGTATATATATTATCGTCGGACCTCGCAGGTCACCATCGAGGCGCAGCGAGCAAGGCAAGGAAGTCAAGTCGAGGGGAAGAAACCAGACACTCATTTATACCTCAATAAAGCCTTCTCAAGTATATGAAATCCCCAATACATGTAACCGTCATCATACCTGCTGTATCGAGTACCAAGCACAATCAATATCCTCCCTGCTTTGTAATCGATACTGTGCGACACCACACATCCGCAGTATGCATGCCGAACAGGTGTACAGTCCCATCAACTAATATACTCCCTGCATGGTGAACAGTATGGGAATAAAGCATCACAATATCATAGCATGGTCACATCTCATAGCTGTCCCGAAAACCACAAATCATCATCCCGAATCAATATCACACATTCCAAATTCACGTACCAAATATGGACCACAATGTCCCAAAACCTTAAGCAAATTCAAAGTACCGAATACCACAAGATTAATAAAAACCTCAAGCAAATTCAAAGTACCGAATACCAGAAATTCAAGCACATTCGTTCAAATTCAAATGTCAAAATCTAAACCATACTGCCTCAAACTTCAACAATCTTCCAAGACACTCAGCTGCCGAAACTAGGGCATAAGGCCTCGATAATCAGACGGCCATCAGCTCGGTGTTAATCGGTCGATACAAGTGTATCCAGTAGTACGAACTTCAGATACCAAAATCTAAACCATACTGGCTCAAACTTCAACAATCTTCCAAGACACTCAGCTGCCGAAACTAGGGACATATGGCCTCGATAATCAGACGGCCATTAGCTCGGTGTCAATAGGTCGATACAAGTTTATCCAGTAGTACGAACTTCAGATACCAAAATCTAAACCATACTGGCTCAAACTTCAACAATCTTCCAAGACACTCAGCTGCCGAAACTAGTCTAGGGCATATGGCCTCGATAATCAGACGGCCATCAGTTCGGTGTCAATAGGTCGATACAAGTTGGTAGTACTAACTTCAGATTTACTGAACGTTGCAAGAATATAAAAACCTGAAAGATCCTCAATGCAAATCTCAATACCGTACAATGTATTCTCGCAACTACCAGACCAGCCGTTATCATCATTGAATATCTCCCTGACAATCAACAATACAGCTCCTGATCACGGTTCGACCAAAAACAGTATATCTGCACAGCAGTATCAACTATTTTAATCAGTAAACAGGCAGAATTTTCAATGCCCGAAAACCATCAATCAAAAACCACAACCCAACCTTAACCCCACCAGCCCAATCTGAAACTCATTCAATATCCTCCATTCTCGAATCCTCGTTCAATCAGTCAACCAGTCAATCAATGTATTTTCCGAACTATCAGAAAAGCCGCTCAGACCAGACGGCCAGAGACGGTATTACCATTGAGATCGACTCCAAAACTAAAAAGAAAAAAACTCAGATCCTCATTTCAGTCGGTCAACCAGTCAATCAATGTATTTTCCGAACTACCAGAAAAGCCGCCCAAGCCAGACAGCCAGGGACGGTATCACCATTGAGATTGACTCTAAAACTAAAAATAATAAATCTCAGACCCTCATTTCAGTCGGTCTACCAGTCAATCAATGTATTTTCCGAACTACCAGAAACGCCGCCCAGGTCAGACAGCCAAAGACGGTATCACCATTGAGATTGATTCTAAAACTAAAATAATACATCTCAAATCCTCATTTCATACGCGAATGTAATTTATCCGACCGCGTGCTATGGTTTCAAGCTTACAGCAGTAGTTATTACGCCAACTTATCATCGGGGAAACGTGATCTCCCCTTGCCACGAGCTGCTGGTATAATCAAGAACCTTCGAGCGATTTTCCACACAAGGAAAGTGGTACATGGCAAGGTGGAAACCCGGGTGCATGACAAGCTTCGAAGTGTACTATTGTATCACCAAACAGCAATGACTCAAAACCAGCGTTTTAACCAACCAATAGCAGTGCGCGGAAAGACAAAACGCACTCAGATATATATTCATCAAGATTCGAATGGCGTGATCAGACAAGTGCAAGTGCATATTTCACATCGCCAACAAAGAGCACATAGTAACTGCTATGATTACGTGGTTAAAGCACCTATACCCCGCTTATACTCCTCCTGCTCTAAGTACTTACATAGCATTTGTGCTCTATAATTAATGATCAGAACCATCTCGTACCTATAACTGGTTCGCTACGGAGGGAGGGAGAGAGGGAGGGCGGAAGAGCACACAACATACAGCCGTCAATCTGAGTCGCCTAAAACATATTTTCACTCGGTGTTAATGCTCCATTCCATCGTCGCATATTCATATCAGATCACAACGCCCATAATTTTACAACATCGTATTATACCAACCATGATAACCTTATCTGAGCAGTAGTACGTTCGCAGTTGCGTTGTACCATGGTATAACGCAGTGTCTTATATGTATGTATGCATGGATGTATATACGACCTTCGCGATCATAAAACTGTCCGCACACAGAGCACTACCGTTTACATCAGGTACACACAAAATAAGCAGCATACGAAAATGCTCATAAATCACGAAAATCACCGCACGCATATACCTGGTATACTCACAGCAGTATAATAGTACTTCTCGTACAAATAGCAAAAACATCGCAGACAGACAAAATAACCGTATGAGCATGTTCCAAGTACCTTCCCCTGTTGATTACAGGTCCAAGTAAAAGTTACAGCAGAATTGCTGCATGTCGGCTATAATCATACGTATACTGATGTGCTGCTATCTGACAAGGTTAGTACGTGCAGTATGGTAGCACAGCGTTCGAAGCAAAGCACACAACCGAAACATAATATCGGCTCGTCAAGTGCGTATTCAATCCTATCATGCGTGCATCTGATATCATCCTCCCTCAAGCCCCAAGCCAAGTACGTAGTCCATCGTCCCGCGCAAAATAACGAAAGACAACAGAACCAACTACTCGTATTCAGTATAATGATAGGTGGTCCAAACAAGCCTATTCTACGACACACCTACTATTAATATACCTGAACAGCAGTAGCGGCATATTTGTACGTATCATCAAAAACATCATCAAAAACAAGGGAAAAGGTAATCAATCAAGCAGCACAACCAAAGCGTGTACCTCAATCAGGGCTGAACGGGRGCATGAGGTCAGCACCCACGCGCCACCTCGGCCCAGCTTCCATGATGGTCCAAACACAACCTTGCTGTAGGTGGTGTTGCTTGCCGCCGCCCCGCCCGTCCTTGCTCCCCTGCTGCTGCTTCTGCTGCTCCTCCTCCTCCTCTTCATTTCCCTCCTCCTCCTCTTCCTCCTCTTTCCGTTGCTCGAATGATAACAGGGCTCCGTGTGCCAGCACCAAGCGGCTCGCCACTACCAGGGCGTGCTGCTCCGCCTCGAGGTCTGCACGCGTGCCTTCCGCGGGCGGTGGCGGAGGCGGTGGTAGAGGCGGTGGTGGCGGCAGCGGCGGTGGCAACGGCTGATGCTCCTGCTCCTCGCCCATCCCAACGCCGTCATCTCCGACTCCTACTCTACTTTCCTCCTCCAGAGACCCCCTTCCACTCGCACATAAAACCATCTCTCCGACCTCTTTCTCTTCCGCGTGTGACGGTTTCTTCGTCACCGCGGGGTGGGTTTCAACGTGGCGCGCAGACAGAGCCACCTTCTCTAGCGCGCCCGGGCTCACCCAACAAACCGGCTCAAAGGGGCTTCTCTCAATCGGATGCGGCTGCGGCAGGGCCCCCTGCCCATCCTGTGCACTGCTGCGGCTCCAAGAGATCTGCTCCCCACCTAGCTCCTCAGCTTGTTCTTCTTCTCTCTCTTCGTCTGCCTTCTTCTCTCACTCTCCCCTCGTAACTTTCACATCAAATTTGGGAATGGGTGCAGAGCGGGTATGGTTTACAGCAGTGGTCAGCGTGCTTGCGTGGACCTTCTGCCCTTGTAGCCGCACTGTCGTCCCAACTGCTGTTGTCCTCCTCTGCTCTGCCGCCGTCCTCTCAAAATTAGCGCGCTGGGCCTCGCTCGGCGTGGCACGCAGCTTCGCTATCATCTTCATCCGAAGGGCTGCCGGCTTCGCTGTTGCTAACTCTCTCCTCATCTCCTCCATCTCCTCACGAAGGGCTGCCACTGCAGCCCCGTCCATCTTCTCACGAAGCTCTGCCAGCTGCAGCTGCTGCGGCTGCTGTGGCTCCGGTTGCTGCTGCTGCTGCTGCCGCTGCTCGCCAGCGTTGCTCGTGCGTCGAGAAGCAAGCGGGTCCACCAGCGCCGGCTCACGTCTGGCCGGGGCGGCACGCTGTTGCTGCGGCGGTATGGGGTGGATGACTTCCTGCCTCCACTTGAACTGGTGCTGAGCCGAGCTGATCCGAAAATCCACCTCGTCGAGACGAGCTCTCTCGTTCGCAAGCACGGCAACCCGTCCAGGATCGCTGGTCTGATCTCGCCGCACTGCTGCCTCGAGTGACCCCTTTCGACTTCGGCTTCGCTCCTTGCAAACCCAACGAAATGGGCACCCGATGGGCACAAAAAAATTTCCGTGCCCTTCTACACAAACACTCAGTCATTCGTCTCCCAGAATCTTCAGTTCAGTTTTTGGGACAATAGTTGATATACAGTAACGCCATCAGGCCGCACCGGGGGTGAATTGGTCACTGAAAAAAAAAAAAATCCTGTTTATCAAGTAAAAAAAGGGCAATGGGCACAAAAAGGGCACGTGCCCATTTGCCCTTTTTTTACTTTTTGAGTTTAATATGATACTTACAATTTCTGTATCGATTGTTTTTTGTAATCGCTAAAAGTTAGAAAAATTGCAAAATCCCTATATCACAGCAGCAGATATCTGATGGCCTATCGTCGTACATGTACGTATGATACCAAATACCGAACAAAATAGCCCTCAACTGCCACACTTCATGACACTCGGTCTGCCCTCACTCGTAGCCTGTGTGGCGTGTGTGTGCTTGCGATATGCAGCTGGCACGCAGCAAGACTGACTGACTCTCGCTGCGTACGAGGTACGTATCGCAAGACTGACTGACTGACACGGCCCGTATCATGTTATTAAGAAACAGCATTTTTTCCTAGACTACCAGGTATATCATAACTTCAGTATACAGCCTCCTCAATTTCTTATTTCCCGGTAAGCCTCAGCCTGTGCCTTCTTATTGCTCGTTTTCTTAAAATACAAGTATCTGTCCTCTACTGCTGTATTAGACCAGATACTACAGCAGTAGTTGTACATAATATGTTGAGTAGTCGGCGTTAATGCTGTTTGTTCACTTCAGTATTGCTCACAGCCTCCTGAATTTCTTATTTTCCTGTATGTCTCAACCTGCCTTCTTGTTGCTCGTTTTCTTAAAATACAAATATCTGTCATGTACTGCTGTATTAAACCAGATACTACTGTAGTTGTAAATATGTTGAGTAGTCGGCGTTACTGCTGTTTGTTCACTTCAGTACAAAGCCTCCGGAATTTCTTATTTTTCTGTATGTCTCAGCCTGCCTTTCTACTGCTCGTTTTCTTAAAATACAAATATGTCCTGTTCTGCTGTATTCTACCAGGAAATACGCTCGTAGAGTAGTCGGCGTTGCTGTATGTGCGCCTCACGGCCAGCTGCAACTCCGCATACAGCAGGAAGTAGTAGTACTGATCCTGCAACGCTCTACAATTAAGAAGGCGCAGTCTAAGAAAACGAGCACTATGCAATTAATTATACTGAAGTTCGTGTAGAACGCACCCATTCTCAAGAAATATTCAAGTCTAGACTGGGGCCAGCCTTCCTGTAGGTGTTCCGTACTACACTTTTTTGGTATGCTCGTAGTACCGATGTTGTAGCAGTAAGCCGGACAAACCCCGCCATGGAGAGGCTTCTTAGCCGAAGGTTAAAAACGGTCTCCTTCAATACGCTCCATTGGCGTTGGCATGCTCCATCATAATATACAATTTACAAGCATTATTAATATGGCGTGTTCTTTTTGTTTGCCATGCGACAAAATGCAGATCATTTTTCGACAAAACAAGCGACTCTACAGCGTACCAGATAATACATACCTGGTACTATAAATAGTACAAGGTTTAGATGGACCTCAAACCCTCTAAACTGTTTTCTCCTCCACTATTAATAGCTGCAATACCACCCATGGGGTCGGGCAGACTGGACTAAATCTACCCCGGCTACGGCCCCCGCACCAGCCCCTACTCCCACCCCTGTAGCAGCTCCTACCCCCGCGTCCACCCCCGTCCCAGTCTCAGCTCCGGCTTCCACCCCCGTCCCCGCCGCCGCCTCGCCCAAGAACTGTTCAACAAAGAACGCGGTGTTGTACAGCTGTACAGCCGCCGCGGGCACGTCCTTTTCGTGACACCTCTGCGCTTTCGCAAGCGACTGAGCAAAGCGACCCCTTCGGGGCTTCGAGGGATGAGGGGCCGCTGGAACTCGACGGCCAGGGCCTCGCATGCTTCATCCGTGCCCCACCCAAGTTCACCGTAGGAGGGGCTTCGTCGCCGACGCCTCCCCAAACTGCACTGCCGCCTGTCCTGCTCGTTTCAGCCACCGCTAAGCAGTCTTGCCGAAGAGGTTGCGGGAGGCGCACCTGGTTGATCCTCCACCCTCGCAACCCCAGCAGCGGCTCCGACCCTCGCCAAGGGTTGAGGATAATCACGGTTGATCCCAGACTCGCCCCGTGAACTCTAGACTTACTGATCCGTTCCGACATTTGTCCATCAGCTCGTCCTGCCTCATACGTTTGGCATACTCGAACCCCATCCGCTCGAAGCCATCCTTCGACACCTGTATTAAGTATGAGTATTGTCCAAAACAGCGTAACCGAAAACACAGAAAAACACAACCGCAAGCACAGAAGAGAGACGAATGGCACATACTGGCATCAAGTTGGTTCGAAACAAACAGGAGGTGGGTGTAACAGTGGTGAGTGCAAGAGAGGAGGTGAGTTCAAAACAAAATGGAGGTGGGTGTAACAGTGAGTGGTGAAAGTCCCCCCCCCCCACTTCTCACTGGGGGTCTTCCTCCTCCTGCTCAACCCCCCAACTGGCTGTTCTACCCGCCTCCTCCAACTGCACCCTCCGTCTTCTCTTCACCCTCGTTAGGCTCTAGCAAACCCCACGCACCCACCTGCGAGTGGAAGATTAAAACTACGTACGCTTTGGTCCTGTTGAAGGTGCACATAATAGCGATACAAATATGTAGCCCGCTCCTGACTCTAGCAAGTGATCAACCCAAACCACGCCGGTCTCACTACCGTATCATCCATGCGCTTGAGCGACAATGGCAAGCGAAAGTCTTCCAAACTACCGGCACTAAAAGGGCGGTCCTTGATGGCAAGCCTATTGAGCAGTAGCTCGTACCGGCGCCGAAGAATCCAGCGATCAAATTTCAACACAACGAGTCACAGGTGGCCGGGACCCCCCCCCCCGCATTGTGTGGGCGTAAACAAATCCCCGTGGAGACAGCGAACTGCTGTGTAGCAAACCCCACGAGGTGCAGACAACCCTTTCAACTATGTTATGTATGATATATTACGAGTACGTTGTTCGATGTCTCCGAATGGGTTCATTGACGCCCACAATATACAGGGGGGGGTTCAGGCCAACTGTGGTGTAGTCGGGTCCTGAAAGCCTTTAAATAAGTCCATTGCCGCGGACCCACACCAACAAAAATCGACCTCCACGACGCAGTGCAGGTCAAGGCATTGCTGCAATCCTCCGCTGCACCACAAAGACATTTTTTGTTTAAAGGGTATTATTGCAGTATGGATATGTTGGCTAGGAGCTGGGAGAGGGGAGCTTTGTGAGACGGGAGCTTTTTGAGACGGGGGGTTCGTTTTGTTTGGTGTTTTCATAAATCGATGGTTTGACAGTCAGCAGTGAGGTCGGTTTTGGAGGGGAGGCAACTTTGTTGCGTGCCTGGTGCGACCTCGGGAGGTGATCGGGCAGTTTCTTATCATTCTGGGCTGCAGTGTACCAGGTATTTTAGAACATTCATACGTAGCGGCCTACCCCCTTGCACGGCCTTCCCGATTTCCGTTTCTTATTTCCTTATCGAGTGTACGTACGTATATCACAAATGATTATCTATCAGGTAAGTAGTTGTATTGATACGATCTCGGGCGCATGACGGGGCCTAGCACAGGCGGGCAGGGTCAGGGTGTTGGAGCGCTCCCCATGTAGACATAAACCACGTAGTTAAGTATATATATATTATCATCGGACCTCGCAGGTCACCATCGAGGCGCAGCGAGCAAGGCAAGGAAGTCAAGTCGAGGGGAAGAAACCAGACACTCATTTATACCTCAATAAAGCCTTCTCAAGTATATGAAATCCCCAATACATGTAACCGTCATCATACCTGCTGTATCGAGTACCAAGCACAATCAATATCCTCCCTGCTTTGAAATCGATACTGTGCGACACCACACATCCGCAGTATGCATACCGAACAGGTGTACAGTCCCATCAACTAATATACTCCCTGCATGGTGAACAGTATGGAAATAAAGCATCACAATATCATAGCATGGTCACATCTCATAGCTGTCCCGAAAACCACAAATCATCATCCCGAATCAATATCACACATTCCAAATTCACGTACCAAATATGGACCACAATGTCCCAAAACCTTAAGCAAATTCAAAGTACCGAATACCACAAGATTAATAAAAACCTCAAGCAAATTCAAAGTACCGAATACCAGAAATTCAAGCACATTCGTTCAAATTCAAATGTCAAAATCTAAACCATACTGCCTCAAACTTCAACAATCTTCCAAGACACTCAGCTGCCGAAACTAGGGCATAAGGCCTCGATAATCAGACGGCCATCAGCTCGGTGTTAATCGGTCGATACAAGTGTATCCAGTAGTACGAACTTCAGATACCAAAATCTAAACCATACTGGCTCAAACTTCAACAATCTTCCAAGACACTCAGCTGCCGAAACTAGGACATAAGGCCTCGATAATCAGACGGCCATTAGCTCGGTGTCAATAGGTCGATACAAGTTTATCCAGTAGTACGAACTTCAGATACCAAAATCTAAACCATACTGGCTCAAACTTCAACAATCTTCCAAGACACTCAGCTGCCGAAACTAGGGCATAAGGCCTCGATAATCAGACGGCCATCAGTTCGGTGTCAATAGGTCGATACAAGTTGGTAGTACTAACTTCAGATTTACTGAACGTTGCAAGAATATAAAAACCTGAAAGATCCTCAATGCAAATCTCAATACCGTACAATGTTGTCTCGGAACTACCAGACCAGCCGTTATTATCATTGAATATCTCCCTGACAATCAACAATACAGCTCCCGATCACGGTTCGACCAAAAACAGTATATCCGCATAGCAGTATCAACTATTTTAATCAGTAAACAGGCAGAATTTTCAATGCCCGAAAACCATCAATCAAAAACCACAACCCAACCTTAACCCCACCAGCCCAATCAAAAACTCAATCAAAATCCTCCATTCTCGAATCCTCGTTCAATCAGTCAACCAGTCAATCAATGTATTTTCCGAACTATCAGAAAAGCCGCTCAGACCAGACGGCCAGAGACGGTATTACCATTGAGATCGACTCCAAAACTAAAAAGAAAAAAACTCAGATCCTCATTTCAGTCGGTCAACCAGTCAATCAATGTATTTTCCGAACTACCAGAAAAGCCGCCCAAGCCAGACAGCCAGGGACGGTATCACCATTGAGATTGACTCTAAAACTAAAAATAATAAATCTCAGACCCTCATTTCAGTCGGTCTACCAGTCAATCAATGTATTTTCCGAACTACCAGAAACGCCGCCCAGGTCAGACAGCCAAAGACGGTATCACCATTGAGATTGATTCTAAAACTAAAATAATACATCTCAAATCCTCATTTCATACGCGAATGTAATTTATCCGACCGCGTGCTATGGTTTCAAGCTTACAGCAGTAGTTATTGTGCCAACTTATCATCGGGGAAACGTGATCTCCCCTTGCCACGAGCTGCTGGTATAATCAAGAACCTTCGAGCGATTTTCCACACAAGGAAAGTGGTACATGGCAAGGTGGAAACCCGGGTGCATGACAAGCTTCGAAGTGTACTATTGTATCACCAAACAGCAATGACTCAAAACCAGCGTTTTAACCAACCAATAGCAGTGCGCGGAAAGACAAAACGCACATGTATATTCATCAAGATTCGAATGGCGTGATCAGACAAGTGCAAGTGCATATTTCACATCGCCAACAAAGAGCACATAGTAACTGCTATGATTACGTGGTTAAAGCACCTATACCCCGCTTATACTCCTCCTGCTCTAAGTACTTACATAGCATTTGTGCTCTATAATTAATGATCAGAACCATCTCGTACCTATAACTGGTTCGTTACGGAGGGAGGGAGGGAGAGAGGGCGGAAGAGCACACAACATACAGCCGTCAATCTGAGTCGCCTAAAACATATTTTCACTCGGTGTTAATGCTCCATTCCATCGTCGCATATTCATATCAGATCACAACGCCCATAATTTTACAACATCGTATTATACCAACCATGATAACCTTATCTGAGCAGAAATACGTTCGCAGTTGCGTTGTACCATGGTATAACGCAGTGTCTTATATGTATGCATGGATGAATATACGACCTTCGCGATCATAAAACTGTCCGCACACAGAGCACTACCGTTTACATCAGGTACACACAAAATAAGCAGCATACGAAAATGCTCATAAATCACGAAAAACACCACACGCATATACCTGGTATACTCACAGCAGTATAATAGTACTTCTCGTACAAATAGCAAAAACATCGCAGACAGACAAAATAACCGTATGAGCATGTTCCAAGTACCTTCCCCTGTTGATTACAGGTCCAAGTAAAAGTTACAGCAGAATTGCTGCATGTCGGCTATAATCATACGTATACTGATGTGCTGCTATCTGACAAGGTTAGTACGTGCAGTATGGTAGCACAGCGTTCGAAGCAAAGCACACAACCGAAACATAATATCGGCTCGTCAAGTGCGTATTCAATCCTATCATGCGTGCATCTGATATCATCCTCCCTCAAGCCCCAAGCCAAGTACGTAGTCCATCGTCCCGCGCAAAATAACGAAAGACAACAGAACCAACTACTCGTATTCAGTATAATGATAGGTGGTCCAAACAAGCCTATTCTACGACACACCTACTATTAATATACCTGAACAGCAGTAGCGGCATATTTGTACGTATCATCAAAAACATCATCAAAAACAAGGGAAAAGGTAATCAATCAAGCAGCACAACCAAAGCGTGTACCTCAATCAGGGCTGAACGGGGGCATGAGGTCAGCACCCACGCGCCACCTCGGCCCAGCTTCCATGATGGTCCAAACACAACCTTGCTGTAGGTGGTGTTGCTTGCCGCCGCCCCGCCCGTCCTTGCTCCCCTGCTGCTGCTTCTGCTGCTCCTCCTCCTCCTCTTCATTTCCCTCCTCCTCCTCTTCCTCCTCTTTCCGTTGCTCGAATGATAACAGGGCTCCGTGTGCCAGCACCAAGCGGCTCGCCACTACCAGGGCGTGCTGCTCCGCCTCGAGGTCTGCACGCGTGCCTTCCGCGGGCGGTGGCGGAGGCGGTGGTAGAGGCGGTGGTGGCGGCAGCGGCGGTGGCAACGGCTGATGCTCCTGCTCCTCGCCCATCCCAACGCCGTCATCTCCGACTCCTACTCTACTTTCCTCCTCCAGAGACCCCCTTCCACTCGCACATAAAACCATCTCTCCGACCTCTTTCTCTTCCGCGTGTGACGGTTTCTTCGTCACCGCGGGGTGGGTTTCAACGTGGCGCGCAGACAGAGCCACCTTCTCTAGCGCGCCCGGGCTCACCCAACAAACCGGCTCAAAGGGGCTTCTCTCAATCGGATGCGGCTGCGGCAGGGCCCCCTGCCCATCCTGTGCACTGCTGCGGCTCCAAGAGATCTGCTCCCCACCTAGCTCCTCAGCTTGTTCTTCTTCTCTCTCTTCGTCTGCCTTCTTCTCTCACTCTCCCCTCGTAACTTTCACATCAAATTTGGGAATGGGTGCAGAGCGGGTATGGTTTACAGCAGTGGTCAGCGTGCTTGCGTGGACCTTCTGCCCTTGTAGCCGCACTGTCGTCCCAACTGCTGTTGTCCTCCTCTGCTCTGCCGCCGTCCTCTCAAAATTAGCGCGCTGGGCCTCGCTCGGCGTGGCACGCAGCTTCGCTATCATCTTCATCCGAAGGGCTGCCGGCTTCGCTGTTGCTAACTCTCTCCTCATCTCCTCCATCTCCTCACGAAGGGCTGCCACTGCAGCCCCGTCCATCTTCTCACGAAGCTCTGCCAGCTGCAGCTGCTGCGGCTGCTGTGGCTCCGGTTGCTGCTGCTGCTGCTGCCGCTGCTCGCCAGCGTTGCTCGTGCGTCGAGAAGCAAGCGGGTCCACCAGCGCCGGCTCACGTCTGGCCGGGGCGGCACGCTGTTGCTGCGGCGGTATGGGGTGGATGACTTCCTGCCTCCACTTGAACTGGTGCTGAGCCGAGATGATCCGAAAATCCACCTCGTCGAGACGAGCTCTCTCGTTCGCAAGCACGGCAACCCGTCCAGTACGCACAGCCCAAGCTTCATAGTTCACTATGCGTTGAACCAGGACAAAGTGCTCGGCATACAGCTTGTCGACAACTCCCATCAGCTGCACCGTCTTCCATCTTTCAAATTCCGCGGCATCCATCTCGACCCGGAAGAAGCCACCCTCGGTCCTCCAAGGGTTGTACTGCCTGATACCCCTTTTGCAACCCGAGATCGCGTGTCATTGACTCGCTATAGCGTATTGATACGACCTCAGGCGTATGACGGGGCCTAGCACAGGCGAGCAGGGTCAGCGAGCTGGAGCGCTCCTCATGTAGACATATACCACGTATATATTATCATCGGACCTCGCAGGCCACCATCGAGGCGCAGCGAGAAAGTCAAGTCAAGCAAGTCACCAGCAAACACGAGACCTCACAGATGGAGAAAGCCTCATCAAGTATATGAACTCCCTGATATATGAAACCGTCATCATACCTGCTGTATCGAGTACCAAACACAATCAGTAAGTTGTAATTTCTTTAAAAAACAAATTAGGCTTAAATTCTTAACACCCACTTTCTTAACTCCTGTCGCGTACTGTCTGTACTGCACATCAACACAAAGAAGGCCAACTCTCGGGTCTCACCTGTGCACCTGGGGCATTGATGCACAGTAACGCCATCTGGCCACCCGCCTTGGTAGTGAGGCACAGCTTCGCTGCGTCGTTGGCGTCCCGCTCCCTCCAAACCCGCAAAATCGATTGCCTACTCGTGCAATTGCTTACTCGTGTGCCCATTTTTGCGGTCCATACCGTAGCTGTAGCGGTGAATCCCATGTAACAGCCTGCTCTGGCATGCTTCGGGGCCGATGCGAGACGTGCCAGCAACCACCCACGGCACACTTACATTTTCTCGACCGGCAACGGGTCAGACCCATATCCTTTGTCGAGGCAGCTGTGCGCCGGAGATCGCTGGTGGTCTGATCTCGCCGCACTGCTGCCTCGAGTGACCCCTTTTGACTTCGGCTTCGCTCCTTGCAAACCCAACGAAATGGGCACCCGAGGGGCACAAAACCTTTTCCGTGCCCTTCTACACAAACACTCAGTCATTCGTCTCCCAGAATCTTCAGTTCAGGTTTTGGGACAATAGTTGATATACAGTAACGCCATCAGGCCGGGGAGGGGTGCTGGAGAGGACGGATACTTTACGCCTTGTTCGCGGATGCAGCGAGTTTGAGTATGAGGAACGCAAGGCCGGAAACCCGGGGATGGAGCTTAAACGTCCCCGTAGTCGTGATTAAATCTCGCCTACGTAGTCGAGATTATCAGTCCCCCGTTGATTGTTGATTTGTCTGGGGCTCATAGAGCCAGCGCGCGGTGAAATCTTCCCCTCGGCGCAACGGCGAGGTCCCGTCGCACCCGTGAATGAAAACGCCCCACCCCCGGATCAGAAATTCTTCCATACATCTTAACTCCAACAACCCGGGGAAGAAAACGGACATCTCCCGGGCCGATACCGCCCCGCAAGGTGGGGAAACCCCAACACCACTGGCTCATTGCTGATTTGGCTGGGGCTCAGAGAGCCAGCGCGCGGTGCGAGCTGCGCCTCGGGGCAACGGCGAAGTCCCGCCGCACCCGGGGATGAAAACGTTCCATCCCCGGATAAAAAAAAACTCCATACATCTACAACTCCAACAACCCGGGGACGAAAACGAACACCCCCGGGGTGATACCGCCGCGCAAGGTGGGAAACCCCAAAACCACTGGCTGATTGCTTATTTGGCTGGGGCTCATAGAGCCAGCGCGCGGTGAGAGTTGTCCCTCGGGGCAACGGCGAGGTCCCGCCGCACCCGGGGATGGTAAAGTTCCGTCTCCGGATCATAAATCATTGCATACATCTACAACTCCAACAGCCCGGGGACGAAAACGGACACCCGCCGGATTGATACCACCCCGCAAGGTATGAAAACCCCAACCCGGCGGGCTAATGTACGCTTGGCTGGCTCTCATGGAGTCGGCGCGCGGCGACAGTCACCCCTCGGGGCAACGGCGAGGTCCCGGCGCACCCAGGGATTATGACGTCCCAACCCCGGATCATAAATCCTCCCATACATTTACAACTCCAACATACCGGGGATGAAAACCAAGGCTTATCACGGTATTTTGGCGGGACGGTAACGACGGTAACGGCGGGACGGGACGGTTAAACCGTCGTTAAACTGTTCCCGTCGTCCCGTCAAATCCCGTCCCGTCCCGTCCCGCCGACAAATATCCAACCGTTGAACTTTACCGTCCCGTCCCGTCATCGAAATCTGCCCCGTTGAACTTTACCGTCCCGTCCCGCCAAGAAAATCGCTCCCGTTGAAAATTACCGTCCCGTCCCGTCGAGATAATGTAATTTACCGTCCCGTCCCGTCATGCGCCGTTGTCTTTACCGTCCCGTCCCGCCGACAAAACTTGTCTCTCCCGCCAAGATTCACACCTGCCCGTTGTCTCTTCCCGTCATTCCCACCAAGAATCTACGAATTTGCAAAATTTGTTTTTTCACACTGGTAGTACATTAAAATTAAATCAAAGTGATAATAATTTACGAATTTACGGAATTACGAAATACGAAAATTCCGAAATATGAAACATCAAAATATCAAAATATGAAATAATGAAATAACAAAAATTTGAATTTACGAATTTACGATGGATGTACATACAGTAGTAGACGCCAAGACGGGGGGGGTGGTAGTGTCGGCTCGCTGGCCAGATGTCGGACTGTTGGCTCGACTGTACCTGGGGATCGACACCACCAGTTGTCAAGCAGAAAGGAACAACTTCTCTGCTCTTTCGGCAGTCGTTAGCCAACTGCGCACCTCCCTTGGGACTGACAAAATCGAAACGATGATGCTGCTCAAGCTCAACTCGCACTTGATCCCCGGGCTAGCGAAGGTTCTCCAGGATGTAGCGGCGTTAAAGGCTAACTGCGACGTGGAGGCTGCCGCATCAGTCACTGTTCAAAACGCTGCGGCTGGCAAGGTTATTTCTGTGGACGAAGCATGATGAGGATTGCTCTGTACTATTATGTAAATATATACGAGTTCGTAGCGTAATTTGTAAATTGCAAGGTAATTCGGTGCGATTTCGCCGTGCCGGTATATAATTTATTATGGGAATACGCATTTCAAGATGGCTTTCTGTTTACGTACGATTCGTACGAGTGTTTCTTTTCTTTTGTTCCTCTGGAGCAACAACAACTGTTCTGATCCAATGATCCCGTGCCGTCTCTTCCCGCCGTGAAGAAAAAAATTTACCGTCCCGTCCCGTCGTGAAAAATTATTTTTACCGTCCCGTCCCGTCGTGAAAAAGTTTTTTTACCGTCCCGTCCCGTCGTGAAAAATTATATTTACCGTCCCGTCCCGTCGTGGAAAAAAAATCCGTTGAATTTTACCGTCCCGTCCCGTCGTGAAAATCTACCCCGTTGAAATTACCGTCCCGTCCCGTTGAGAAATTGTACACCAACCGTCCCGTCCCGTCCCGTCTGAAAAACCTGTTTGGTCGTCATTTTACCGTCCCGTCCCGTCCCGTCTTCATTTTTTTTCCCGCCAAACAAGTAAAAACAGTACCGTCCCGTCCCGTCTCGATTATCGAGTACCGTGATAAGCCTTGATGAAAACGGACATCCTCCGGGTCGATTCTGCCCCGCAAAGTGTGGAAACCCCGGCCCCACGGGCCTATGTAACGTTTTGACTGGGACTCAGGGTCGATGTCCCGCCCTACCCGGGGGTGGTAAGGCCCCATCTCCGAATCATATACCCTCCAATACATGTACACCTCCAATAAAAATGGACTCTCCCCGGGTCGATACCGCTCCGCATGGTGGTCCTAATGTTTGGTTCAGAGTGGTACACCACAGCACACTCTTAATGCGAGTATTATTAATATGTACTATACCAGGAACTTACATGCTACTATGGGCACCTCATGGCTAGCGCCACCGGCGGAGTCGTAGCCGTATCGCTATTATATATAAATAGACGTATCATATATCAGGACAATATGCCGCTGTCGAGGACAATTGAAAATCAACCCACCCGCCTATAATCATATCTGGCCTTGATTCGTGAAGGTTCGTTACGCACGTCACTACGATATATCGTGAAAATTATACGGGCAGGGTGCCTATGAATGGGGCTGGGTTCGTACAGATTTGTTGCGTACAATAGTGGTCCCTTTTCAGTGACGGCTGAGTAGTGCTGGCTGCCCTACATAGTGCCGGTAAAATCGCTCGGCACCGATGATATTAACCATTGTGGGAGCGTGCGGAATAGTGCCGGCAGTACTGGCTGGCACATACCGCACATACCGCTACTATATATGTATCACTACTGCTGTATATATCTATTGATACACCATAGGTCAACCCCTGATAGTCAATTGTCGTGCCATATCGACTGTCAACCAATCAACACCTGCCCGACTGTCCGGCAGGTGTCGGCAATCTTCACATAAATAAGAGAACGTCTCAAAATTAATACGAAGGTTATACTCGTAGTAAGTATAGACGTTTGGGACGGGGAAAAGAAAGAGCACATTGGGCGGGCCGGGAATATAGTCCCGGTTCCATATAAAACTTAGACTCCAACCGAGGATGCTATCCCCGGCCAGAGTGACTGCTGTGTATATCCTCTGAGGTCAGGAAGCCTTCTCCAGAATCACCGCCGAGAAGAGATCCCCGAGACGAGCCCCCTCGCCAGCCTGGCGCGACGCGCGAAATGCCACTAGCATGTGGCAGCTATGCTCACCCGAAGTATCACCCAAGGATAGTGGACGCTGCAAACGCTCCCGAGCCGGGGGACACGAGGCTAGACTAGGATCCCTGGCGTAACGCAGGGGCCCCTGGTGAACTATCATATGATACGTGCATCCAGAAGCATGACCCTGAGGAGGAAACACGTGTACGTACGTATAACCCACTACAAGCGCCACATTTCAGACTCGCCAGATGTACAGCAGTATCACTTCACGTATCATCAATAGGAAGCAGCTATAAGGACCCTGCCGTTGTATCGCAGGAGCTGCGAGGCACTACGCCGTGGTCAAGTGCGCTCTGGTACCAGGTAGGATCACCGGTATCCGGTACATAAGGCAGCGATTAATGAAGCTGGAGACTTGTAAATTGGTGTGTCAAGAGCCACGTGCAATAAGACTGGGTGAGACACAGAGTATCTCCTTGCAGGTTTGTCTACGAGTATTAAGCATCCTTGGTGTTACTCACTTTCACGCAGAATCAAGCGTAGACGAGAAGCAGCATCTTATTATTCCCCAGAGCCAGATGACATCTGGCCCGGAAGGGGCTCGAGCCCCTTCCGACCATATAAATCCCGAAAACGGATGTCATCCAACTTATATGAAAACGGGGCAATTACCTATTAATGAGGTAATTACCGGCCTTCCAAGCCCATACCATTACACTAGCCCACCCTGATGAGCCGTATATGCACAAATATGGGGAGAACGGGAAAATCCCAGTTCCACGAACTAGAACATGAGTCGAAGATGCGGCTCCTCAAAACCCCTCCCACACCTCTAAGTTTCTAGGCTAAGAAGCCGGAAAAAACGCACAGAAAGGCAATGGAACGAAAACGCAGGTGCTGTGATCGTCACTAACGTCAAAGGCCTCCAGACCAGTCGCAATGCCGACGACGCCACGTGTAATGAGACTCGGTGAGACACAGAGGATCTCCTTGCAGGTTTGTCTATTAAGCATCCTTGGTGTTACACTCACTTTCACGCAGAATCAAGCGTAGACGAGAAGCAGCTTTTGATTAGTTCCCAGAGCCAGATGACATCTGGCCCGGAAGGGGTTCGAGCCCCTTCCGACCTTTTAAATCCCGAATACGAATGACATCCAACTTATATGAAAACGGACCCATTACCTATTAATGAGGTAATTACCAGCCTTCCAAGCCCATACCATTACACCTACAACGCAAACAAATGAAAATCTCACAATGCGAAATAACTCAAGCCGAGGAAAGCGTACTTCGAGTTGGGTGCGGTCGGTGCCCAGGGGGGCGTCGCCAGAACCAGCTCCGGCGCCCGAGCAGCCAATGGGCGGCGACCGCATCTATCTGCAACTTGCTATAGCCTCTTGAATGTTTTACTCGTCCGTCGAATTTTAACGAGGTTTACGGGGAGAAGAGACGCAAGTGACCTCTCTTCGTAGACTTCTCCAGTTAATTTCATCGAAGGTGTGGTTCCAACGTGTGTTCCAAATTTTGGATACACATTCTTAGATGTCGATATTACGAAAGAGCAGAAACACGAAACAAACACATGTATCAAAAACAAATTAATAAAGTTGAAGAAACTACGGGAGGACAGAAAGCAAAGGCAAGAAGTGACAGCAACGACCAAATAAAATAATACGAGCGGTTGTAGCATCCGTGCTGTGCCTCCCTGGGAAGGCTGCGACGGACAATACAAGTAAGGAAACTAAACAAAACCGAAAGAGTCACCAAGAAAAACACCGAGAAAACAGGCTCGTCACCCACCAAGCCAGGGAGGACTTATTTCGTATAAAAACAAAAGAATGACGGGAAAAAAAGGAAACCCAAAACACAGCAGAGTCACATTCGAAGCAGCCGCAGGCATTTGCGGTACGAGTTACCTAGACAGGTTCTACCAACTAGTCGGCCTGGAACCTTGCTACCCTGTCTGCTGTCTCCTTCCTGCTTTCGCCAACCGCGGTTTCCTGACGACCCCCCCCCCCCCCCCCCCCCCCCCNAGCCGCAGGCATTTGCGGTACGAGTTACCTAGACAGGTTCTACCAACTAGTCGGCCTGGAACCTTGGGCTAGGCCATGGTCTGGCTGTCTCCTCCTGCTTTCGGCCAACCGCGGCCCCCCCCCCCCCCCCCCCCCCAAATTCCCATTCTCTTGGTCACCGCCCACAACGGATGCGTGGCGCTTTCTACTCACAATCCACGTCATCCTTGTGCCACTTAACCATGAACCATGCAGCTGCTTCGGGAACCCCCGATACCACTTGCCCACCTTCTTTGCTGCAAAGGTCCACACCGCGGTCTCACCTCCAAACACCAAAGGGGAGTGTTTTGTGGACCCCTCGGTGGCTTGAAACACCCTGAGGTCTTCAACTAGGCATCTATGCCAAGTAGTTATCCCGTATTAATAGTGCATGACAACCAGCACCCCAGAAACACATGCACGAAAAAAGGAGCAATCGTTTCGCCAAACGATCATCACGCCGGTACATAATCTACCACAGCACTGTTCTCCCTCCCGCTACCTCCCACCCACCTCCCTGTACCTTCTCCTGCCCCGAAGAAACTTCCCGCTAGCATTGGATTAGGCCGCCTACTCATTGGGGGGGGGGGGGGGGGGGGGGGGGGGGGGGAGGGGGGGCTACTCATGTCGTGCATGGCCGTAGTCGTATGACCATAGACCCTCGCATCCCTACAATGCCGGGACGGAGCACATTGGGCTTTCACCAACCAGCAGACATTGCTTGCACCAAGCGCGAAGCACCGTGAGGTGTTGGGCGAGTCGCATGAAAGGTGAGCTGCTTCCTACTACGAACTAAGAACAGCTTGTGAGCGGGACTTGCATATGGACGATAGCCACCTATGAACTGATCAGATTTATCGTGTGGTCACTTCCAGAGACAGCAATGGGTATCCTATGCATCTGCCTCGTGGGTGCCTTACCATATACACACTGCGTGGTATGATAATTCCCTATAAGGGGTCAAGGTTCACCACCCCGCACAAATGATCCAACTCGACCGCCAGCCTAGATGACCGCCAGCAACAAAAACAAACAAACGGTACCCTGGTTGTCTAGATCCGTGTTTTACAGTATCGTCGCCAACCGACGCCAGTCTAAACTATAAAATATGGGGGGGGTAGCGGCGTCAATGGAATGGAAAAATCGTAATAAACTCCGTCAGCGGCATGCCAAAATGCCATCCACAAAAACTGGAAGCATTTGGCAAAGTAGCCATCACACAATCAATGCATCAATGAATGCAACTTCCCCCCCCCCCCCCAGCTCCGCCAGGATCGAATCAGGCTGCCTGCTCGTGTGTGGGGGGAATGATGAGGTCATCGCGGTGGTAATACTCCGCGAGCAACCGGTAGACGTAAGATGGCTGCAGTCCCCCCATGTTGGTGATATAAAGGTCAACCAGATTGGGGGGGATGTAGTCGTGCGCGGGGTTCAACACCTTATTTTGGCCGCAAAATAGAGGGCAAGGGGGGAGGGAGGGGAAGACGGGGATGGTTGGAGGACGGGGGGGGCAGGGGGTAGAAGGGTAGAGAACGGAGGGGGAGGAGAAGTGCGAGGAGCGAGAGCGGCGGGGGGGGGGGAGGGGAAGGGGGGGGGGGGGGAAGGGGGGGGGGGGGGGGGGGGGGGGGCAGGGGGTAGAAGGGTAGAGAACGGAGGGGGAGGAGAAGTGCGAGGAGCGAGAGCGGCTGTCTTTCAAGCTGCTTTTGTCCTAGTAAGACGTCGCCGAAGCGTGGGGGGGGGCGAGGCGAAGGAGGGGGGAACGGGATACGAGGAGTGGGGGAAAAGGGAGAAGGACAAGGGGAAGGGGCAGGAGGGCGGAGGAACAAACAGGAAGGGAGGAGGGACGTGGAGGGGGGCACTTGAAAGCAATTCAGTAACCTGAAAGTTATTTACAATCTCTCAAGGGTCATATTCTGTCCCTTCGATGCCGATAGTTTATTCCCAACGGCAATTCTATGGGCAACTAAATGTCTTTCAAGCTGCTTTTGTCCTAGTAAGACGTCGCCGAAGCGTGGGGGGGGGCGAGGCGAAGGAGGGGGGAACGGGATACGAGGAGTGGGGGAAAAGGGAGAAGGACAAGGGGAAGGGGCAGGAGGGCGGAGGAACAAACAGGAAGGGAGGAGGGACGTGGAGGGGGGCACTTGAAAGCAATTCAGTAACCTGAAAGTTATTTACAATCTCTCAAGGGTCATATTCTGTCCCTTCGATGCCGATAGTTTATTCCCAACGGCAATTCTATGGGCAACTAAATGTCTTTCAAGCTGCTTTTGTCCTAGTAAGACGTCGCCGAAGCGTGGGGGGGGGCGAGGCGAAGGAGGGGGGAACGGGATACGAGGAGTGGGGGAAAAGGGAGAAGGACAAGGGGAAGGGGCAGGAGGGCGGAGGAACAAACAGGAAGGGAGGAGGGACGTGGAGGGGGGCACTTGAAAGCAATTCAGTAACCTGAAAGTTATTTACAATCTCTCAAGGGTCATATTCTGTCCCTTCGATGCCGATAGTTTATTCCCAACGGCAATTCTATGGGCAACTAAATGTCTTTCAAGCTGCTTTTGTCCTAGTAAGACGTCGCCGAAGCGTGGGGGGGGGCGAGGCGAAGGAGGGGGGAACGGGATACGAGGAGTGGGGGAAAAGGGAGAAGGACAAGGGGAAGGGGCAGGAGGGCGGAGGAACAAACAGGAAGGGAGGAGGGACGTGGAGGGGGGCACTTGAAAGCAATTCAGTAACCTGAAAGTTATTTACAATCTCTCAAGGGTCATATTCTGTCCCTTCGATGCCGATAGTTTATTCCCAACGGCAATTCTATGGGCAACTAAATGTCTTTCAAGCTGCTTTTGTCCTAGTAAGACGTCGCCGAAGCGTGGGGGGGGGCGAGGCGAAGGAGGGGGGAACGGGATACGAGGAGTGGGGGAAAAGGGAGAAGGACAAGGGGAAGGGGCAGGAGGGCGGAGGAACAAACAGGAAGGGAGGAGGGACGTGGAGGGGGGCACTTGAAAGCAATTCAGTAACCTGAAAGTTATTTACAATCTCTCAAGGGTCATATTCTGTCCCTTCGATGCCGATAGTTTATTCCCAACGGCAATTCTATGGGCAACTAAATGTCTTTCAAGCTGCTTTTGTCCTAGTAAGACGTCGCCGAAGCGTGGGGGGGGGCGAGGCGAAGGAGGGGGGAACGGGATACGAGGAGTGGGGGAAAAGGGAGAAGGACAAGGGGAAGGGGCAGGAGGGCGGAGGAACAAACAGGAAGGGAGGAGGGACGTGGAGGGGGGCACTTGAAAGCAATTCAGTAACCTGAAAGTTATTTACAATCTCTCAAGGGTCATATTCTGTCCCTTCGATGCCGATAGTTTATTCCCAACGGCAATTCTATGGGCAACTAAATGTCTTTCAAGCTGCTTTTGTCCTAGTAAGACGTCGCCGAAGCGTGGGGGGGGCAGACAGTCGAATGTTGTTGGTGATATTGCAACGGTCATACTTACGTCCGTATCAACCGTAATAGTACACATCGCCCGTGTTTAATTTATCATTTCACCGATCTTAATACTGCACGTTAAGGGAGAAATCCCGTACGAATTAAACAGGGCATATTGTTGGCCTGTTAATGTAGTTTTTGACAAACTTCACGTGACAACTCTTCTGGGACTAATGCAAAAGGCTAAGTTCGTCTTGAGGAAGGAATGGTCCCTGAGTATGTGGGAAGTGTGCATACTGCTGCTGCTGTACTCGTGTCGAGCGATGACTGTAGTGCAGTGCCAACGATATACGTTGCCGTGATGTTCCTTAGGTGATACCTGGTAATACTTACGGTTAGACGGAGGCATGTTTGTTTTCTGGGAATTTTTCGCACTTACAAAGAGGGAATCCGATTAAAAAGTAGGTAGACCTGGTCATTTGGGAAGCCAAAAACACAGGTACGTGTACACGTTGGAGAATAGTAAAACCCCTATCACCAACAGCGACGAAATAACATCAAACGTGGGTAACACCTTTCGTTCGTCATGACAAAGCCACCGATGGCGGCCCCGACAACCTTGCACCTTAATACGTGCAGCAAGCCGTATTATTTCGGCATACCTGGTATATAATAAATAATCGCCTGGGCTAGCCCCGGCCTCGACCTAAACCCCCCTCGCGTTATTTTTCCCTCGGCAGTGGCAGGATCCGTGCTGCTGCTGCTGCTTTCTGGTGCTCTCGTGTCCTCGATGGATGACCGAAGCTCATCATCAATACAGTACGTACTACTTCGTGCTGCTGCTTTTGTGCAGTAGTCTAAAGGTCGTCAGAATGCCAGTACCAGATATTGGTACTCTGTCAATGACTCGCGAGTACACACCACAATTATTTGGTATTTTGAATGAATCAGTCCCTGGAGTACCCAAAGCTGGAATGGCTGAGTACTCGCGAGTGCCTGGAGTACCAAAAGCTGAAATGCGCGAGTGCCTGGAGTACCAAAAGCTGAAATGATTGAGTACTCCTGAGTACCTGGAGTCACAAAAGCTGAAATGGTTGAGTACTCGCGAGTACCTGGAGTACCACCAGCTGAAACGACTGAGCACTTGCAAGTACCTAAAGTACCAAGAGATGAAATGACTTGAGTATTCGCGTGTACCAAGAGATGAAATGACTGTCCCCCTCCCGCAACACCGACCACACGCTTGTTGCAACCACTATTATAGTACCCCACATCCAACCCGAGGCCCGTCCCAACGGTAACGCAGTGCAGCAGCAGTAACATCCCCAATCGGCAGAATACCTGTACCAATCGTTGGTACTCGGTTATTAACTCACGAGTACCAGCCATTTTTGAATGACTCAGTCCGGAGTACCAAAAGCTGAAATGACTGAGTACGCGCCAGTACCTGGAGTACCAAAAACGGCAATGACTGAGTACTCGCAAGTACCTGGAGTATAAAAAATTGAAAGGACTTAGTACTCGCGAGTACCAGGAGTGCCAAAATCTGAAATGATTGAGTACTGGCGCGTACCTAGAGTACCAGGAGGTGAAATGACTTGAGTGCTCGCGAGTACCTGGAGTACCAAAAGCTGAAGTGACTGGTACTCGGTAGTACTGGTACTCTGGCGACCATTGCAACCGGTATACGTACCGGTAGTCTATGATACGATGTACCAGGTACCAGGTATACGAGAGTAGAAAGTCCCCCTCCAGGAACTACCTAGGGGAGTAGCGCAAGAACAATTAAAAGAAGAGTACGTCTATTTTTTACGAACGATAACTATTTCAGGATATCGTAGCGTAGTTTCCGCAGTACAAGTATGTCAGCGAGATACATAGCGTGCGCGGTGAACGGCCCACCGCAGTCAGTGCAACGTATGGTACAACACGCATTACACAACAGAGTACATCATGGTGACGTGCGTGCGTGTACTAGAGTTATACCCCGCCGGGTACCCGTTGCAAGGAGCAAGGGATCCGGATGCTTTCGAATATATTTCCCGTACCCGTGGCCGGGTACCCGTTACTTCAGGTACGAAAACCCGGGTAGTGTGAGTACCCGGGTACCCCGGTTCCCGGACAACTTGCAGAGCTGTTTACCAGCATGCAAGACATGCCCACGGAAAAGATCGGATAAAAACAAAACATGAAAGCAACGGTACGTATCTTGTGGCGATGATGAGACGATCTTCATGTGCTATGTGTTTGGTCTATCCTCTCCTCCCGGATTGTATTTTTATTGTATCCCCGTCATCCACTATGCCGTCTTTCTTGGTTGCATGATATGATATGTACGATACGAAATACCAACAATACGTCAGACAGTATAGGCCCACGAAAAATACATAACCAACTAAGGACCTAAGGCTCATTTGTTGGGGGGCGCTACTGTACGAAGTTTGGATGAATAAATCGTGCTCAGCAGCGAGCGCCGCGCCAAATATAATAGCTTATGCTCAAGGTTTTTCAAGGATGGTGTCACAATAAGATTTTAAGGCTTCCTCCGAGTAGGTATTTCTTGTTGGCGGGCCCATCTTGTATCTAATCAACTGGTACGACCTATTAATAGTTCCCGCCGGGTGTTTTGACCGGGGCACCCGACATGACCCGGGTACCCGATGATTCGTCTGTCCCCTTTGCAATGTGTCTCACCATACCCCCTAGAAACGCTCTCAGAAAAATCTGGCATGGTCTCCAACACGCGCTTTTGTAGGGTTTCTAGGGGCAATAGTGAGGGATATCGCACCGGCGACGCCGGTACCCGGATACAAATACCGGGCGGGTAATACATTTCCTACCCGTACCCGACCGGTTAGTGAAAGGTCCGGGGGTTAACCGTCGGTAACCTCTAGAGGCTAAGACATGTCTTCAAAGAATGTCTTAGAGCCTTTTCTCAGCAGGGGCTTATCTTAGACGCTGGTTCGTCCCTTACGTATCTTATTTTCGTAAGGCAACGTCCCTGCGCTCGAAAAGTGAGCAATGAGGCAACTTTTGCGTACAAAACTAACGCTGTTAGATACGACCTCCCTAAAAACGGGGTCCGGCGCAGCTAAGATATGTGTTCAAGAATGTCTTAGAGCCCTTTTTCAGGAGGGGCTTGTCGTAGACGCTGTTTCGTCCCTTACGGGTCTTATTTTCGTAAGGCAACATCCCTGTGCTCGAAAAGGGGCAATAAGGCATTTATTACGCACCAAAATGTACCCGTGACCCCAAGGAAAACAGTGTACTTCTAGATTCACTGCATGCGAGTACGAACGACCTTCGTTTTTCTGGAGTTGAGTGGAGAGAACAGTTATACTACAAATAAAACAAGCACCACAAACATTTTACCCTCAATCACGACACAGTGGTACTGCTGTACACTGAAGGCATGCATCCGCTGTTATTGTGTTCTGTTTATCATGTTCCTTCCCGCCGGTGCATGCACCCGCACTGCTGACTATGTACGTTGATCTGTGTCACCGCTTGCTATCAGATGGAGGTGTGAAAATACAAGCTTCGACGTTGGATTGTGATGTATAAGCTGCACAATGCTGCGAGCTGGGCCAGCCACTATCAACTTTACATTTCAATTGCCCCCCCCCCACTTTCTCACGCCGTTTTTTTGGGTGAAATAAACAAAATTGGCACGTGCTTCGTCAAAGACTTCAAAAGGGATGCATTACTGTTGTTTCGACATAGGTTAATTCGTATATAGTTTGGGATCAATGAGGCCTCTTGCTGCGTTACGCCGGAGACTCTCACCCGGGGTTACTACTCCCGCGTTGATTATCTGGCATTCAACGCGGCACCGCGTCACAGAGAGTAGGTACCCTGGTAAAACCAAAAATACGCAAATAAAACTGATGTCGTTGTCGACGGTACCCGTCGCTACCAACGATGGGCAGGCGGGATGGTCTGTTTTTTCCCTAACCTTTTTCCTACTTTGTCGTGCTGTTGTCGAGCTCTGCTGTCGCCCATGGAGTGCCTCGCCTACACTCTCTTTTAGCACAACAAATAGGCTTTCCCGAAAAAGGGTTCGCCCTGCTGGCATCCCCTCTTTTATTCTGGATTGTAGATTACTGTTGTAACATTTCGACGTAGTTTCATTCTTATATAGTTTGGGATCAATGAGGCCTCTCTGCTGCGGCATGAGATCACACCCATACTTTTTGACCCTTCCCTTATCTCACTGCCGTCGCTCGTTTGAAGTATTTCCTTTCAGCGGGTTCCTTTACTGCCTTATTATTCCCAAACTTCTAGAAGGGCCCCTTGAGGGCTATGCTCCCGTTAGTTGTTCCGTGGGAACGCCGCGTACGAGTTTCCGAACCCTTCCGACAGTGGTAACTCGTCTGCCTGTATAAACGCAGTGTCGCGCGAACGCTTCGTTCCGTTCGCCGCCGACGCGGATGAAGTTACCCCGGCGTATCTGCTCGCCTCGGCCACGGGCTTCCATCCCACGTATTTCATGAGAACGCCCATGGCCGTCCCATCCATATTGTGGCTCGCCGCCCCTCCCACTCGGAATGAGTGCAAAATATACCGCTTGTCCTCCATACCCGCTGCGCGCAAATGGGACTGGAGGTTCGAGGTCATCTGCACCGGCGTCAGCGCCAGGTTTCCCTTGTCCCCGCTTTCTAGGACGCTTGGAAACAGGAAACCTGAGCCCTCCGCTAGCGCCCACCGCATGGACGCCGCTGCCTGTCGATACTCGATCATGGCCACCATAGCGCAGATTTCCTGGCAGACGGTGTTCCTTTTCACCACTACCGCTTGGGACGACTCCCGCAGCGTTTTACCGAACAGAAAATTGAAGATGTAACCCTCGCCCCCCGACATGTGCAATACCTGTGCTGCCACTGCTACCGACAGTTCAAATCCGCGCCTCATGGTGTGGAACGCAACACAGAAGATCGCCACGTCCCGTACAATCGCGAAGCGTTCTGCCGCTGTTGGTAGGGTAAGCACGCGTCGGCGCATGTCCGCGACCAGCTTCTGCAGTTGACTCGCAACCAGCAGGGGCGCCTGTTTCACCGACACCCCTCCTCGTCGCTGTTATTCTTGCGCGTTGGACATGTAGCCCCGTACTAGCGGGCTTGCGACGGGGTTTCCTCGCTGCTCGACGGGGTCCCAGTCGCTGTGTTTGCCGAGCACTTATATCATGGCCCATTTGAGCTTCGATACGTTCCCTTTGTCAAGGGACGCGGCCGCATACCGCTTCCTACATTTGCCATCGCTACTGCACTGAGCGCTGTCGTCCAACCCCACTCCCGGGCACATCACTACATGCACCAACTTGGTACCGTTCCCGTGCGAGTCTATCCCACATTACCACTCGAACACGTCTACGTCGGTCGCGGTCTACCACCCCCTCTCGCTATTCGTCCGCGTACGAAGGAAGGCGTCACTCGTCGGCCACTAGACATTTCCGCTGCTGACCAGCCTTCCCTGCCAGTGCTGCCAACACTTCGCTTATACGTTTCTCGAGCTTACTGTCCACGATTTCGACTGGCGCCTCGTCGGTTCGAGGCACCGGGGGGGGCCTATGTACGCGGGATGCTTGCATGACTGACAGTACGAATACGAGCCCACGTTTATTTCCCTGGCACTCGGGGCAGAGAACTCGCGGAATAAAATCAGACGCCCGTGTTGCGCCATACGGGAGTATACCCAGCGCCCCTTTCTCGTATCGCTGGGTGAAGGCGACGCGCCTGGGGCTATCGAAGGGCCCCGAAAGGGGAACACATGGAAAAATAGAATACCAAAAATAGCGCCGTGGGAGAGCGCGGAAAGATGGGGAGGGGTGGGGTGGGGGTGGGGGGGTGTACTCATATCGCATCCCTACAATGCCGGGACGAAGCACGTTGGGGTTTCACCAACCAGGCCGACATTGCTTGCACCAAGCGCGAAGCGCCGTGAGGTATTGGGCGAGTCGCATGGAGGGTGAGCTGCATCCTGCTAAGAACCACCTCTGAGGCGGACTTGCATATGGACGACAGCTTCAATGAGTTAATTTAATTTCTGGTGTGGCCACTTCCGGAGACAGCAATGGGTTTTACTATGTAACTGCCTCGCGGATGCCTTACCATATTAACACTACGTGATACGACCATTCCCCTTGTGCGGAAGAAAGGTTGTCCACCCCGCACAAATGATCTACTCGACCGCCAGCTTTGGTGACCGCCAAAAAAAAATAACAAAAAAGGGGGGGGAAGAAAAAAGGGGGATCGTATTGTCAGGTTATATCACCCGCTTCGGAAATCTACTTCGACCGCCCGCATTCCGTGCCGCCTATACACGAATCTTGCTAAGAATCACCTGTGAGGCGGACTTGCCTACGGACGACAGCCTCCAATGAATTGATTTAATATCTGGTGTGGCCACTTCCAGAGACAGCAATGGGTATCACTACGTATCTGAACTCGCGCACTCCGTCCAGGTGGTGGTGGTAGCCGAAGCTCCCCGTCGGGGGCAGTGCGAGCGCGCGCACAGTCGCCCGGCTGACCCGTGGGAACCAGTACGCGCGCACGTCTGGGAGCACGATCACGGCGTGTGCTTTACATTGGACCATGTGGTGTATCACGTGTCTCACCATGACCGGGGGTGGGAAGCAGTAGCCGAATGCTCTCGTGTCCCCCCCCGGCGTAACTGATACGTTTTGCCGGAAGACGTCTACCCCCGCCGACCCCTCGCAGTGGTACCGCGAGAAGAATGAATGATCTAGCAAGACCACCAGCATGGGTGACCGCCAAAACAAAACCAAACAAAATACGGTACCCTGGTTGTCGAGCTCACGCATTGAGAGGCGTGTTTTACAGCGTCGTTGCCAACCGACGCCAACCCAACCTATAGATATCTAAAATATTTATGAGGGGGGGGGGGGGGGTACCCATGTCGTGCACGGCCGTAGTCATATGACCATAGACCCTCGCATCCCTACAATGCCGGGACGGAGCGCGTTGGGTTTTCACCAACCAGGCAGACATTGCTTGCACCAAGCGCGAAACGCCGTGAGGTATTGGGCGAGTCGCATGGAGGGTGAGCTGCATCCTGCTAAGAACCGCCTCTGAGGCGGACTTGCATATGGACGACAGCTTCTATGAGTTAATTTAATTTCTGGTGTGGCCACTTCCGGAGACAGCAATGGGTTTTACTATGTAACTGCCTCGCGGACGCCTTACCATAATAACACTACGTGATACGACCATTCCCCTTGTGCGGAAGAAAGGTTGTCCACCCCGCACAAATGATCTACTCGACCGCCAGCTTTGGTGACCGCCAAAAAAAAATAACAAAAAAGGGGGGGGAAGAAAAAAGGGGGATCGTATTGTCAGGTTATATCACCCGCTTCGGAAATCTACTTCGACCGCCCGCATTCCGTGCCGCCTATACACGAACTCGCGCACTCCGTCCAGGTGGTGGTGGTAGCCGAAGCTCCCCGTCGGGGGCAGTGCGAGCGCGCGCACAGTCGCCCGGCTGACCCGTGGGAACCAGTACGCGCGCACGTCTGGGAGCACGATCACGGCGTGTGCTTTACATTGGACCATGTGGTGTATCACGTGTCTCACCATGACCGGGGGTGGGAAGCAGTAGCCGAATGCTCTCGTGTCCCCCCCCGGCGTAACTGATACGTTTTGCCGGAAGACGTCTACCCCCGCCGACCCCTCGCAGTGGTACCGCGAGAAGAATGGTAGCCTTCGCTGCCCGTCCGTCCTCGTGGTGTGGCCCTCCCGGGCGTTTTCTGATGATGCCATGAGGTCGACAGTGAATTTTCCGAAGAACTCCTGCAATCGTTCGAACATCACCGGTCGAAGCCGGATAATCTCGGCCAACCCAGGCCTAGTAATAGCGTCGGCCGACTGGTTATTCGTCGTAGGCACCCATCGCAGGGACAGCCGGAATCCCTGGTCCACCTGTAACTCGAACAGGCCGACCAGCAGCCCGTGCGTGACTGGATTTCTTGACCGCCCTTTTCTGAACGCGTCCATCACAAACCGGTTGTCTACATCCATCACCAACTGCGCTCGCCGTAGCTGTCCCGGGTGCGCTTGGCAGCACTCCGTCAGCACTTTGAGCAGCGCGAACATTTCCTTCCCATTGATAGGGCGTGGTAGCCCCTCGTGATGGAATCCCCAGCCCGCGGAGAACTCGCCCCGCGGCAATGATACCACGCCGTCCCACTGGTTCGAAGACGCGTCGGACGCTGCGACGGTGACCTGTGACGAGAAGTGGCGCGGTTTGTACCACGGTCCCTCCTGGGTTGTCGCCGACAGCCCGAGCCATATGTAAAGCTCCGCCCGCAGGTCGGGTTTCTGGCTCAGCTGGATCGTCTGTCCCTTCGTCTGTCGCTGCTGTTGCAGTCGCTGCTGGTTATTTCTAGAACATTGGTGCTGTAAAGAGCCACCGAGGTTGCGCCAAACCCGGGGAGGATAGGCTCCCATCCCCGGATCATACATCCCTCCATATCTCTACAACTCCTACCTACCGGGGACAAAAACGGCGATTTCACGGGTCGACACTGCCCCGAACGGTATGGAAACCCCACCCCCATCAGTTGATCGTTGATCACTGATTGGCTGAGGCTCAGGGAGCCAGCGGCACCCGTGGACGATAGGTTCCTATCCCCGGATCCGAAACCCTTCCAGACATCTACAACTCCAACGACCCGGGGACGCAAACGGATATCTCCCGGGTCGATACCGCCTCACAAGGTGTGGAAACCCCAACACCACGGGTAAATTTACGGTTGTCTGGCCCTCATAGAGCCAGCGTGCGGCGAGAGTCGTCTCTCGGGGCAACGTCGAAGTCCCGCCGCACCCGGGGATGATAACGTCCCATCCCCGGGTCCTAAATCCTTCCATACATCTACAACTCTAACAACCTAGGGACGAAAACGGACATCCCCGGGGTCGATACCGGCCCGCAAGGTGTTGAAACCACACCACCACTGGCTGATTGCTGATTAGGCTTGGTCGCTGGAGTTCATAGGGCCAGCGCGCGGCGCGAGTTTCCCCTCGGGGCAACGGCGAAGTCCCGCCGCACCCGGGGATGATATGATCCCGTCCCCGGGTCAGAAATCCTTCCAGACATTTACAACTCCACCAACCCGGGAACACAAACGGGCATCTCCCGGGTCGATACCGCCTCACAAGGTGTGGAAACCCCAATACCACGGTTACAGTTACGGTTGTCTGGCCCTCATAGAGCCAGCGTGAGGCGATAACCTCGGGGCAACGTCGAAGTCCCGCCGAACTCGGGGATGATACCGTCCCATCCCCGGGTCAGAAACCCTTCCATACATCTACAACTCCAACAACCCGGGGACGAAAACGGACATCCACCGGGTCAATACCGCCCCGCAAGGTGTGGAAACCCACCACCACTGGCTGATTGCTGATTTGGCTCGGGCGCTGGGGTTCATAGAGCCAGCACGCAGCGAGGGTTGCCCCTCGGGACAACGGCGAGGTGCCGCCGCACCCGGGGATGATATGATCCTATCTCCGGGTCAGAAACCCTCCCATACATCTACAATTCCAACAACCCGGGGACGCAAACGGGCATCGCCCGGGTCGATACCGCCTCACAAAGTGTGGAAACCTATTTACGGTTGCCTGGCCCCCATAGAGCCAGTGTGCGGCGAGAGTTGCCCCCCGGGGCAACGTCGAAGTCCCGTCGCACCCGACGATGATAATGTCCCATCCCCGGGTCAGAAATCCTTCCATATATCCACAACCCCAACAACCCGGGGACAAAACGGACATCCCCCGGGTCGATACCGCCCCGCAAAGTGTAGAAACCCACCACCACTCTGGGTGATTGCTGATTTGGCTGGGGCGCTGGAGTTCATAGAGCCAGCACGCAGCGAGGGTCGCCTCTCGGGGCGACTGCGAGGTGCCGCCGCACCCGGGGATGATATGATCCCATCCCCGGGTCAAAAATCCTTCCATACATCTACAAATCGAACGACCTGGGGACGCAAACGGACATCCCCCGGGCCGATACCGCCTCGCAAGGTGTGGGAACCCCAATACCACGGGTAAAGTTACGGTTGCCTGGCCCTCATAGAGCCAGCGTGCGGCGAGAGTTTCACCTCGGGGCAACGTCGAAGTCCCGCCGCACCCGGGGATGATAACGTCCCATCCCCGGGTCATAAATCCTTTCATACATCTACAACTCCAACAACCCGGGAACGAAAACGGACATCCCCGGGTCGATACCGCCCCGCAAGGCGTGGAAACTCCACCACCACTGGCTGATTGCTGATTTGGCTGGGGCGCTGGAGCAGAGAGCCAGCACGCAGCGAGGGTTACTCCTCGGGCAACGGCGAGGTCCCGCCGCACCCGGAGATGATAAATGACTACCCCCGGGGCAGACATCCTTCCATACATCTACAACTCCGACGACCCGGGGACACAAGCGTATATCCCCCGGGTCGATACTGCCCCACAAGGTGTGGAAACCCCAACCGCATCCCCCGGGTCGATGCCGCCCCACAAGGTGTGGAAACCCAACCCCACGGGCTTTTTTACGGTTGCCTGGCCCTCATAGAGCCAGCGTGCGGCGAGAGTTGCCCGCCGGGGCAACGGCGAAGTCCCACCGCACCCGGGGTTGATAACGTCCCATCCCCGGGTCATAAATCCTTCCATACTTCTACAACCCAAACAACCCGGGGACGAAAACGGACATCCCCGGGGTCAATACCGCCCCACAAGGTGTGGAAACCCCAACCCCACGGGCTGATTTGCGGTTGGCTGGCTCTCATGGAGCCAGCGTGCGGCGCGAGTTGCCCCTCGGGGCAACGGCGAGGTCCCATCGCACCCGGGAATGATAACGTCCCATCCCCGGATAAGAAATCATTGCGGATATCTACAACTCCATCAACCGTCGGACGACAACAGACACTCCCCGGGTCGATACCGCCCCGCATGGTGGTTCTAATTTTTGGGTTCAGAGTGGTACAGCACAGCACACTGTTAATGTGAGTACTAGCACACCAGGAACGTACATGCTACTATGGGCAACGCAAAGCTAGCGCCACAGGCGGAGCCGTGGCTGTACCTCTAGTAATAATAAAAACACCACAAGTGCCAAATAGTCAACCACAACAACACAACAAGTGCTACAAGCATAGTCAACCACAACAATACACCAAGATCAAGTATACGAAAACAAAACACATCGTCACCAAGTGAGCAGGCGAGAGAGTTACTGGGTGGGTCGGTTGGCCCCTGAGCTGGTTGTCCCACAACCTTCGTCAACACAACCCACCACCAACATTTCGGGTTAAGCGATGGGCGTCAGAGAAAAACCCTTGTACAGTGGTGAGTGGATCGGTGGAGTGTGGGGTATGGGTGCTTGTGGTACATAAGCAGGCCGGAAACAACGAACATTCGTAGGGCAGCATGTGTACTGGGCACGTACAACAATAAAACACCCCAAATAGCTATAGGTGAACAAAAAGGAATACCATTAACGAAACAAAATGCCAAAAACAAAGCACAAAAGGTACCTGGTACCAGGACCAAGTGAGCAGGTAGATTATCGTAAAAAACAAAAATAATATTGACGAGACAAAATGCAAAAACACAGACACAAAAGGTACCCGGTACCAGGAGGTCAAGGGGCATTCTGATTACAGCAAGCACATAGAACTACCTGGTACGTAGAGTACGTAGTGCGTACGTACAACTTTACAATATTTGGTACTGCTGTACAAACAGCGAACAGCACTACGAGAATGTCATGCCACAAGCGGCAGGCTGGCGGCGAGCACCGACTACCACGATGCTCAGCCAACATACCACACAGAGACCACTAAACAACCACAAACACCAGGCGCCACGAGCAATAAGATTCTGCCGCTCTTGGTGGATGGTGTTGGGAGTGGTGGTGGTGATTGCAGGCACTTGGTGCTGTAAGGTGAAGTTGGGGTCTGGGTACAAAGCTCTCTCTTCATGAGCCACCATCGCACCATCACCACCATCGAGCAAGCACACAACCACCATCACCAGACCACGGGACCAAGCCACCACCAACGACCACCAGCCACTACGAGCAACAACGGCCTCTGGTGCTCCTGCGGCTGGTGAGGCGAGGGTGGCGGTGGTGGTGGTGGTGGTGGTGTTTGCTGGTGCTATACCAATCTCTCTCTTGGTGGTCGTTCTCAGGAGAGAGCGCAAGGCAAGCCACACCGCCACATCACCATCACCACTTGCTGCGACCACACCAACACCACCAGGACAGGGCTATTGCAAGACTGGGCATCTTCGATATAGCTACTAGTGGTGGTCGTGGTGGTGGTGGCGGTGTTGTTTGTTGGTGATGGTGCTGGTTGCTTGTTGCTACTACAAATATATGTGAGTCTTGCTGCTTGAGGGTGCGGACGGTTGAATTCCGGCAGGAAAAAATACCAGTGACAGTTGCGCGCTGGTAACCAGCTAGATAGGACAGTCACTATCGCCCAGCTCTTCGATCTCGGCACGGCTTTCGACACGAGCAGTACAGGACGGTGCGCACAATTAGCGGGCGTCTATCAGTTCCGAGCGTGTCTGAATCGATTCAGTGTACGCGTCGCACGGTGGGAATCCAAAAGCGAATAGACGACAAACCCCAATAATATATATCGTTAAATAAAGGCACGCTGTGGCTGTTTTCAGAACTGTGTTTTGTCCGTTTGTGTCCGTTCGTGCACCGCGGGGGTACATACATGTCTCCGCTCATGCGCAACCCCTTATAGAAGATAATCTATTCGATACTCGTCGGCTTCGCCTCCTCGCATCAATAGCTCCTCATAACAATACCTGGTACCTGGTACACGCTTGTATATACAACAACGTGCGTCCATATTGTACGCGTTGTAATACGAAGATGGAAACTAAAGTGCACAGCAGCCCCACCCCCCAGGAGTACACCGAAATGGGTTCCCTTCGCACGTTGTCTTTTCTATATATCTAGCAGCATCATCATAGCAGCAGCAGTAGTGACAAAATAGGCAGCAGCGGTTGCAGCAACAATAGTATATGGCAGCAAAGAGCATCAACAGCAACAGCAGCCTACCACACATCGCCTCGCTCGGACGTGCCGCCTGGGCGGGTTGCGCTTCACGTACGCATACATCGGAACCGTGAACCAGTATGCCCAACCTTATCTGCGATAGAGAGGCCTTCCTTTCGCACTACAAGAACGGCGGGAAAGAGGAGCGTGACAGACGCCTTCAAGTGGTCAAACTCCTAACTCCATTAAGCTACTGCGTTGGCGGTTCTTCTCGTTTTGCTTTGTTCCTACAATCGTCATTGGTTGGATCGTTTTGTATTTTAAGCGACTTGTGTCAGCACATAAACTTTGTTTGGTTCATGGGTAGGTGTAAGTTGGTTGGTGTGGGTTGTGGGTGAGAGAGTTACCGGGTGGGTTGGTTGGTCCCTGTGCCTGTTGTCCCACCACCACCAACGCCACCCACCAACATGTCTTGTTAAGCGATTCGCGTCAGCGCGAAAACCTTGTACAGTGACAAGTGGATCGGTGGGGTGTGGGTGATTGTGGTACAAAAGCTGGCCGGAAACGACCAAAATTGGTAGGGACCTTGTACAGTGGTGAGTGGATCGGTGGGGTGTGGGTGTTTCCGGTACATAAGCTGGCCGGAAACGACGATAATTGGTAGGGCATCATGTGTGATTCATACTGGTATGTACTGGGCAGGTATTTTATTATATAAAAGCTGCTATTCTGTCCGTCTGTAATTGAGTAGCGCTATCCACAGCGGTTCAGCCCCACCTTGCCCCATGGGTAGGGAGGCTGGGAGCCACAACCCGCAGAACACTGGGTCCCATGCCGCGCCGAGCCGTGGCCGTGGCACAACCCCGACGCACGGTTCTGACAGCCATCTAGCCAGCCTACCTGCTACCTGCTGACTTACGATTTTTGAATTCCTATTCTGGCAGCTGATTGATTGTCCAAATTCACGCCGGTGGCTGCTGGCTCTTTCTAGAACATCGGTGCTGAAGAGCCACCGAGGTTCCGACAAAACCGAGGAGGATAGGATCCCATCCCCGAAACAGAAATCCTTCCATATCTCTACAACTTTGACCAACCGGGGACAAAAACGGCGATTTCCCGGGTCGACGCTGCCCCGCACGATATGGAAACCCCACCCCCACGAGTTGGTCTCTGATTGGCTGAGGCTCAGGGAGCCAGTGGCACCCGGGGACGGTAATTTCCCATCCCCGGATTAGAACTTCTTCCATACATCTACAACTCCAACGACCGGGGGACAAAAACGGACATCCCCCGGGTCGATACCGCCCCACAAGGTGTGGAAACCCCAACCCCACGGGCTAATTTACGGTTGTCTGGAGTTCAAAGAGTCAGCACGCAGCGAGGGTTGCTCCTCGGGGCAACGGTGAGGTCTCGCCGCGCCAGGGAATGATATGATCCCATCCCCCGATCATAAATCCTTCCATACATCTACAACTCCAACGACCTGGGGACGCAAACGGACATCCCCCGTGTCGATACCGCCTCACAAGGTGTGGAGACCCCAATACCACGGGAAAATTTGCAAATTTACGGTCGTCTGGCCCTCATAGAGCCCGTGTGCGGCGCGAGTTGCCCCTCGGGGCAACGTCGATGTCCCGCCGCACCCGGGGATGATAACGTCCCATCTCCGGGTCAGAAATCCTTCCATACGCCTACAACTCCAACAACCCAGGGACGAAAACTGACATCCCCCGGGTCGATACCGCCCCGCAAGGTGTGGAAACCCCACAACCACTGGCTGATTGCTGATTTGGCTGGGGCGCCGTAGTTCATAGAGCCAGCACGCAGCGAGGGTTGCCTCGGGAAACGGCGAGGTCCCGCCGCACCAGGGGACGATATGATCCCATCCCCGGGTCAGAATCCTTCCATACATCTGTAACTCCGACGATACGGGGACGCAAACGGGCATCCTACAGGTCGATACCGCCCCACAAGGTGTGGACACCCCAACCCCACAGCCTAATTTACGGTTGCCTGGCCCTCATAGAGCCAGCGTACGGCGAGAGTTGCCCCTCGGGGCAACGTCGAATTCCACCGCACCCAGGGATGATAGAGTCCCATCTCTGGGTCAAAGATCCATCAATACATCTACAGCTCCAACAGCCCGGGGACGAAAACGGACATCCCCCGGGTCGATACCGCCCCGCAAGGTGTGGAACCCCACCATCACCACTCACTAGAGATGGCTCCCGGATTCGTGGGAACCGGGTACCCGGAGGCGGGTACCCGGAACCGCCGGTACCGGTACCGTCCCGGTTCCATTTTCATTACCCGCGGTACTGGGTATACCGGGTACCCGGGTTCCCGGGTACCCGGGTACCCGTTATTAGTTACGCTCCACAGAGCCCCCGATAGACAGCGCACAGCGCACAATGCACAGCATACCCTACCTACCTTCACACAACACGCCATACACACACGAGACCCCTACCAGCTACCAGCGGAATAGAGATGGCTCCGGGATTCGTGGGAACCGGGTACCCGGAGGCGGGTACCCGGAACCGTCTGCACCGGTACCGTCCCGGTTTCATTTTTATTACCCGCGGTACTGGGTATCTCGGGTACCCGGGTTCTTTCGCATTTTTATTCATTGAGAGAGACGACATGAAGGCTTGTCCTCCCACCTTCCGCCTCACCACGCCTCAACACCCCGCCTGAGGACCGTTCACGCCGCTCAAACACAAGAGTGGAGCAAAATGCACATGTAACCCCGGGTACAAGTACGGGAACCCGGGTACCCGGGTACCCGGGATACCCAGTACCGCGGGAACCCGGGACGGTACTGGTCAAATCCCACCGAAGGCGGTACTGGTACCGGTTCCAATTTTCGAATCCGGGAGCCATCTCTACCACTCACCCCTGGCTGATTGCTGATTTGGCTGGGGCGCTGGAGCCCAGTGAGCCAGCACGCAGCGAGGGTCACCCCTCGGGGCAAGAGCGAAGGCCCACCGCACCCAGGGATGATAAAGTCCCACCCTCGGGTCATAAGTCCTTCCATATATCTACAACTCCAACGGCCCGGGGACGCAAGCGGACATCCCCCGGGTCGATGCCGCCCCACAACGTGAGGAAACCCCAACTCCACGGGCTAAATTACGGCTACCTTGCCCTCATAGAGCCAGTGTGCGGCGAGAGTTACCCCTCGAGGCAACGTCGAAGTCCCGCCGCACCCAGGGATGATAGCGTCCCATCCCCGGGTCATAAATATTTCCATACATCTACAAATCCAACGACCCGGGGACGAAAACGGACATCCCCCGGGTCGATGTCACGAGTTGCCCCTCGGGGAAACGTCCAAGTCCCGCCGCACCCAGGGATGATAATATCCCATCCCCGGGTCATACATCCTTCCATACATCTACAACTCCAACGACCCGGGGACGAAAACGGACATCCCCCGGGTCGATCCCGCCTCACAAGGTGTTGAAACCCCAACCCCACGGGAAAATTTACGGTCGCCTGGCCCTCAAAGAGCCAGCGTGCGGCGAGAGTTGCCCCTCGGGGCCACACCGAAGTCTCACCGCACGCGGGGATGATAGCATCCCATCCCTGGGTCAGAAATCCCTCCATACACCTAAGACTCAACCAACCCGGGGACGAAAACGGACATCCTCCGAGTCAATACCGCCCAGCAATGTGTGTCTCCCCAATACCACGGGCTGGTTTACCCTTGGCTGGCTCTCATGGAGCCAGCGCGAGACGCGAGTTGCATTTATTTACCGCTGGTCCTTACATTTCCGTTCAGACTGGTACATCGCATCACACTACGATGGGTACTGTTGTCATGGTTGTGCGAGTCTCGCGATCCAGAGGGTTTCAGTCCCGCCCCGCTGCATCGGTAGGGAGAGTGCGAGATGCAATAAGCGGGACACTGCATCACACGTCGCACCGGGACCTGGCCGTCGCGTGCTGAGCATTACCGACAGCCCCTCAGGCAATTGCAATGCGTGGGATAAATATGCGGCGGGATAACGCTTGCGGTCAGCCATCAAGTCGGCCTTGCTTTGAGCTGCCGACAATGGCGAGCCGTTTCTCGAGTCGGTGCTTCTGGCCTTATATTTCAGATTAATAAATAGACAGCCCATTGGTTGGTTGCAACAGTCCAGTGCGGAGGGCTTACACCACGACATGCATTCGGCAATCGGCATCACTCATTGTACAGCGATCAGCAGCAGTGCAGCAGCACCAGTAGCAGCGCGCAGCAGCACCAGCAGCAACACCAGCAACACCAGCAACACCAGCAACACCAGCAACAACAACAATAGCAGCTTCAGCAGCAGCAACAGCGGAAAACACGCAGTGCACTTACGACGAAACAAAAACACAACACATGACTCAGCAACGTGGACGGTCGATGCTTTTCGAAGTCCATTTGGTGAACAAATGCGTACGTACATGTTTATACATGTTGCGCTCCAGTTTGCAGGATAGGTACCCATCAGAGCAGCAAAACAATTAATATCACGCCACACCGAACCGTCATTGACATGTATGTGGTACCAGCAGAAGGACATCCGAGGGGGTAGAGTGTTAATACCCTAGCGAGTAGTCCTTCACTCTGTAGAGATCATCAGAAATTTCTGGGAATCTTCACGATCTATTCTCTGGAACGTTGTCCAGTCAAGCTACGATGACTTCAACCCTTTGATAATATATATTTTTAAACCGCCCCATTGCCTACAACACTGGTATATCCAGAACATAACCCAGCAGACGCAGAGCCAGCACACACAGCGACACAACCCTTCGCACGACACTTCTGAGTCCCTACGCCACTTATCCACAAAACGCATGATGGCATATCTGACCCACTGGCTGGTTGTGTTGGTTTGGCTGGGGTGCTCATGGTCAAGTTCCCGCCGCACCCGGGGACGATAAGTCCCCATCCTGGGATCATAAACCCTTCCATACACCTACAACTGCAATAACCCAGGGAAAAAAAAAGAGGTGTCCCGGGTTGATACCGGCCGGCACGATGGTCCTCATATTTTCTACATCGCTGCATATGGGTACTACCACATCCGGTACTATCCATAGTAATATGGTGAACGCAGAGCAAGCGCCACGGGCGGAGCCGTGGCCGTACCGCTAGTACTACCAAAAATACCACAAGTGCAGAGTAAATTAAATAGCCAACCACAACAACACAACAAGTGCTATAAACAACATATATATCCAACCACAACTCGTAGCATAGCTACCTGGTATCATGTATATATGTGCTCTCATAATTTGAACGTACGTACAAAAATAAACTAAAAAATAGCAGCCGCCGTAAATCCGCCCTGCGAGGCAAAGTTTGAGAACCTGCCTCGCTCAAAAATGCACTTGAAAGCCAATGGAAACCCACACAATTTGAATTTCATCACAACTTCTAGCGAATTTGCACACACGAGCAACTGCGCTGTCGCTACTGCTGCTGTACACACAACACCCAGCAGCAGAGGCTACAGCTGGCACGCAGTCACACCGCTGGCGCTAAAAAAAAAAGCATCAAATTAAGCAGGTTGTTGGCAGTTGGGCGTTGCTCGAAGCCGAACTCTCGCGGAACCAACGAGACACTCGGAAGCAGCAGCCAGCAGCACAGCAAGCCTTTATTTACCCTTCCGTCTCTTCGCTCACACTTGACCAACGGTTTATATTATCTTCATCAATGTATAGAAAGAGGGGCACGCTTTCCATCGTCTGCATCTATGTATTGTACGTATAGAAAGAGAGGCACTTGTACAGCAGCAGTACCGATTATCCTGCCGGCGAAGTACGCTGACTCACGATAACACGATGCTCGCGCTTGACACCCTGGTCCGAACCTGAGCCCTAAGTTTGGAGGACTCAGGTCTAGCG
>MEHQ01000207.1:323369-343321 GCA_008828725.1 Saccharina japonica | reverse complement strand
GACCGAGGACCAACGCCCAAACGGGTAGGGTGGACGTAAATGTCCGAGTCTGGCGGGAAGGCTTCTTGGCCTGGGTTTTTGTTGTGGATGAGCTGCGGCAAGTTCCACACTACCCGGAGAGTACTCTTCGGGTGGCTATCCCCACCGCACCTGCCCCTTCGGGGGTCAGGTCGGGTCAACATGCTCAAGTTCCCGAAGGTCGTAGACAGCAAGGGCTGATACTTCCGAGGGAGCATGGAGTGAATTGACACACGACACGAAGTGCACGAAGTGAGACGTGGAAGTGTGGAGGGCGTAAGCTTTATTTTGACCCATCCGCCGGAGGATTAAAAAAAAAAAAAAAAAAAACGACGAGTTTGGGTTAAAGGGGCCCCGGTCATTCATAAATTATTTCAGCCAAAAACGGCCACCTCTACAATGGCACGCGTTCCATACAGTGGGTATACCTCTACTTAGGGGGGATGTGGTACACGCCGAAAACACATTTATCAAGTATAGCCTTCTCCCCTATCCACGGCAGTAGTAGTGGGAGATACATACAGCAGTAGCGTTTAGGCGTAGTAGGCGGGTCCAGCCGATTAGGGCTCTCTTTATTGTTGTTGTACTATCCTACGCCAAGATGCGCTTACTATGTATGCCAAGAGAGTCTCCGAGAGCTTTGAGGCGACGGTGTGCAGACGGCGGACGTTGCGCGCCGAGTTTTCGTTTCACGTTTGAGGGAGGAGGAGCGCCTGCTGAGGGTGATGTTTGAGGAGGAACGCTGGTCGGGGGTAACTTTTGTTTTTCAAGTGTTCTTGCCAAAATCGTTTCAATGGAGGGTCGTACCTACGTATACCAGTACCAGGTTTTGAATTTCGAACCCGACACGATTTTGACTTTTGTGGACTGCCCATTGTTGAGACCCTATGTATAGGCTTACTAACACCTCGTGAGTATAGCTCGGCATCTATCTTCCCCCTCTTCCTATTTATAGAAGAAACAAAACAAAAAAAAAACATTTTGTTTTTTTCCGACGTCACAGCAGGCAGTTTTATTTTTCCGCTGTTTTGTTGGCCATCTTTCCTCATTCGGGTCGCGCGCACTACTATTATTACATTATTACTACTATTAATACCTGGTATCCATGGTAGTCAAAAGGCGTTTCCGTCGAAAAGACGAAACAAAAACACACGTGTTTTTCCACGTCGCGGTTAAATGCATGCATGCATGCACGCTGCTGGCCACCGCCCGCTCTTCGATGTGCGCGAATTATTGCCTTACACTCTCCCTTAAAGGTTTCCATCGTAAACAGGCGTTTCCGGCCTCCGGGGCGAGGGGATGACTCCACGTACGTACGTCCCATTCTGCGCAACGATTTCGCTTTGTCATCCTCCCCACCCCCCCCCCCCCCACACTGCCCCCTCCTCACTCTAATCGCTTCCTTAACACAGCACGTCACAGCTCGCAAACTCGATTGATTACTAACGTCAGCCCACCAGCAAACACAATCACCGTTTGTCTTGTCTTGTCTTGTCTTGTTGTTTTCTTGTTTTTTTTTTGCTCTCTTTTTTTTTCTTTTTTTGTGCATAATAATATCACAGGCGCCATTTCCGTTCTCATTTATACCGGCGGGGAGAAAAAAACAATTCCAAAAAAAACCGAACGGAAAAAACAAAGAACAGGGAGCATTCCCCCCCTCCCCCCATCCTTCAACACGCGCGTACATAGTCGGGGAAAAAGGGAGATAAAAGTAAAGTAGTACAATCAGGGCATTAATTAGTGGGTCGGCGTCTGTTCCGCAAAAATAAAATACGATCTATGCGCGAATATACGCTCAAAACTACAGTAAAAAAGCCTTTTTAATTTATTTTTGGCTGCGTAGGCGAATAGAAAAAATACCTRAAAAAGAATAAAGAGCCTATCGGCGAATAGCAAAAGGAATCTACTTTTGTATTTCGACTATGGCGAATAGGACAAGGGACCTAAAAGATGTTCAATTACGACTAATTATTAAGAAAAAAGACCCCCAAAAAATTTCTCGCCTCGCGAGAAAAATAAACGCGCAACAAAAAACCTCGGGTAAAAATGTTGCCCGCTCAAAAACGCGTGTTGCGCTGCGCGCAACCAGCCTCGCGGCGATCTGTTGCGTAAAACGGTTACTTTGGCCAAATGTTGCGCCAGCGCAACAGCGCAACACCTAATTAACCAGGACCTTCCTCGGGAACGGTTTTCCATCTTGGGAACGTTTCCTGCGGGATTTAGCCACCACGGGAACTCACGGGTGTTTTTGGACGGGAACTGACCTCCCCGGGAACCCTTCCCGCGGGAAGATAGCCACCACGGGAACTCGCAGGATTTTTGTACGGGAACCGGCCACCACGGGAAAACTTCCTGCGGGATACCGGCCACCACGGGAAATCTTCCCGCGGGAAGTAGCCACCACGACAATTCACGGGACTTTGTAAGCACCCACCACGCGGAAGTCACGGGACGCGAATGAGCCACCGTGACTGTTGAAGGTGTTGTGGGACATTGCATGATACGCAGACATATTAAATAATAGCGTCCAAGAGAAATGTAAAAACGTTATACATGATGCACAGGGATCCATCTGGAACATTTCCGGGGATGCCCAGGGGATACCCGGATAACAGCCCCAGTGTTCTTTTTGAGTTGTGCGTATTTTTTCTTTTCCGAGTGTTGGTGCGTGATTGAACTGAACCAAGTGTATAATCTAAACATAAAAAAAAAATGAGCAAAAAAAAACCACACACACCAAACAATCTACAATCGACGTATGAATACGCTCGATTCGGACTCTTATATTTTTATCTTTTATCTTTGAAATATTTGTTACGTACGTTATTTATTATTTATGATCCTTATTAATAATTAATACATTGATTACATTAATACGTATTGTAGTAACCTGGTAGACCAAATTGTTAATTTTATTTTGAATTTTGATTTCTAGTTTTATTTTATTGATGTATTTTTGTATTTTTAATTTTCAATATTTTTCAATATTTTTTATTATTTATAATTTTATCTATTATATATAGTTCGTCTGATGCCCAAAAAACAATACTTTAATCAAGTGATTTTTGATGCCCACTTTATCAGTAGCAACTTAGAGTGGAGCAAATGCAAACAAAAGAAAAACACATTTTTTTTTGTCCCACACACGTTCCAAACGCACGCTTATCCCTACGCCAGGCATGCCCGGCACCGTCGTTCTACGTCGCAGGCTGGGATACTGTATCGTAGTACAACTCGTACGTGCGCCGTGCCTGTCGTCGTGGCCACAGCGATTCGCGGCTGCTCTGCGTACGGGTATTGCAGCAGTGCGGTTGCTACTTTTTACCTTTGCTGAGATTGTATCGTTCATCCTCGTTCTGGTCGTACTCGTATCGTATGATACGTACGTGGCCTTCTGTCACCGTACGCGACGAAAGCACCACTGCTTTAGAACGGACGGGGTCTCTGAAGGCCCCTAGATAACGCCCCCTCCTCCTACCTCTGCTCATGTTCAAAGCCGTCCCGAGTTCGCGAAGCTTGGTCATGTCGCATTGCCTACTTACCAGGTACCACGGGTGGTCCTCGGGAAAACAAGCATACGTATTCCACCCCATACCAGGTACCAGGTACGAGCAGGTACCAGAGATCACCAACAACCATCCTCAAGTCAAGCACCGCCACTATTACCACACCACCAGCTGAGCACCAGCACCAGCAGAAACGTGTCTCTGGTGGTGGTGGTGGCTGTGTTTGCTTGTTTTGGTTTCTAAAACAAATCTCGATCACTCTGCGATGGCAAGAAATATACGATTTTTGTGAATGCGGCGCAATAAGGTGATACCAGGATTACCAGGTATCTTACCAGGCTAGACGGTGCCGCGAGACACCATATAGGTAGCTCTTCAACGAGCACACCACGTTCAGAGCCATGCCCAGGTGACATGCTCACGTGACATCCTCGCGAGCCTGCATCATGCTGTAATCATGCTGTCTGTGCACGCACGTATATACGTATATACATATAACCCTAACTTAGTCTTGTTGCGTATGTCTTCAAATGATGCGTATATGTTTCCAATCTGTCTTGTCCGTTCACGGAACAGCAACGTGACCGCCTTGCGTTTTTTCGTTTTGGCAAGCTCCTCTGTTGTGCGGTGCTGTGCGACTTCTTCTCTTGAATTTTATTTCATTGTACGTACATACAATGTGCCTGCTGTATAACGTACAGTGTGCATTTCGTCAGAGTATGCAGTATTGTGCCCTGTTATAGTTTCACGAAAAACTCGGTATGCATGCATGCACGAGTCAAATGATCTCGATCATCAGCACAGCCACAGTCCAGTTCGCGAAGGATTTGCAAGGCCCTTTCGCTATAGACCGCGAGACAACCGACAACAACAAACAACGTGCTCTCAGGAACAGCCACAGCCCCCCCCCTGTCCCCCCTGGCCACATTATTTCTAAATATGTTTTTTCCATCAAACAACCCGCATTGATTCGGAGTCAATCCCCTTCGTTTTATTTCCTTAACCATTTGTACTTATTATTAATCTTCCACAGAGCTCCGAGTATACTCCGATACTCGGAGTATACTCGGAGTACGAGTATTTTTCGTACTCCGAGTACTGAGAGTATTAGAGTACTGGTGGCCTAAATACTCGGAGTACTTGGAGTATGAACAGTACTGAAGGCCCAAATACTCCGAGTACTGGGAGTATGAGCATGTATAAACCCAGTACATCTCGACTGGGCAGATTGACGGCCGAGTCTTTAAATGATGCAAAGATGCTCCTAACGTACTTCACACTCCGAGTATACTCCGAGTATCGAGTACATTTCGTACTCCGAGTACTTAGAGTATAGAGTATTAGCGGCCTGAATACTCGGAGTACTTGGAGTATGAGCAGTACTGAAGCCCCAAATACTCGGAGTACACGAGGAGTATGCCGCAGTATCGGACCCCGAAATACTCGGAGTCAAGTAGTATCGAAGTGTTCATACCCAAAATACTCCGAGTACGAGCAGATATCCCGGAGTATTGAACCCCGAAATACTCCTGAGTACACGAAGTACCTGAAGTATGCTTTTTCCAATACTCCTTACTTACTTCAAGGTACTCGGAGCATCTGTGGAATCTTCGTCGTCAATTTGTTTCCAATTTTATTCTCCTATTATTTTTTATTTGAGCCTCTATACATCTTATACTACTTGCTTCAATGGCCCTACCGCCGTGGGGGCGGGAGGGCCTCTATTCCCTAGTATTATATATGGGACTCTTAGGTGGCCAGTATAATAATACCGGAGTTTAAATTAACTTGATCATAAAGGAGGGCTTCGCGACCAAGGCTCCCAGGCCGTCGGCGAAGCGAAGGAGGAATAAGGCTCCGCAATACATCAGGTAGTTACGATGCCAAGGGGACCGAGAGGCTAAGGCTCCAGTTTACGATGCCAAGGGACCGTTGAAGAGACCCAGTTTGTATTGTTGATTCCTGACGTAATGAATGATGCAAAAAAGGCCCATAACATCGAAAGAAGTCCCGTTAAAATATTTCGATTATTGATCCCTGACGCAATAAATGAGCCCCAATCAAAGGCCACTCTCCAGCAAGAAAACACACAAAGCAACGCAATGAGGCAAGCAAAGCCAAACCATGGAATAAAATCGACGGACTCTAAAATATGGTATACCCAAGCCACTTTCCCACAACGCACGACAGACAACTAAAGGAGTGACGCGAAAGAAGCCCAACCCATCCATGTAAAAAAGCACAAAACATCAAAATATAGGGTTTTTTCCGTGCAACACCATGCAACACCATGCAACACACGCTAGACCAACGCCACATCCATCTACGCTCTCGTGTCCGGCAATGGTGCCCAAGAAGCCAAAGCCATGAAAAATCTCACGAATGCCACGAATGGAATATTCCACTCACAACCGCTACTACCAAATAAAACGAAAACGATTTCCCGTGCTGCACACGATAGTCAACCGCTTAACAAATCGGGAAATCGACAAAACAATTAAAATATAAAAAGCGTTTTCCCGTGCAGACACACGCCGGACAACCACCACGAACAGAATATTGTAATGGTATGGGCTAGGAAGGCCGGTAATTACCTCTGCATAGGTAATTGGTCCGTTTTCGTATAACTTGGATGGCATTCGTATTCGGTATTCGGGGTATTTATAATATCTGTGGGCCATACTTGCCTGTGGGATTAATATATGCTGCTTCTCTTCTACGCTTGACTCTACGGAAAGTGAGTAACACCAAGGATGCTTAATAGACAAACCTGCAAGGGGATACTCTGTGTCTCACCCAGTCTTATCACAATATACCACCCCACCGCAATACCGTGGGATAAAACAAAAACAAATTCCCGTGCGACACACGACAGACAACCGCAACATCCATCTACGAAAATCGACACAACAATCAAAATATAAAAAACGTTACTACCAGTTCAACACACGACGTACAACTGCCATATCCATCTACGCTCATGTGTCTAAAATACGGCAGGGATACCCAAGAAGCATACAAACGTTTTTTTCTCGTGCAACACGCGACAGACAACAGCCACATCCAGTTACGCTCTCGTGTTTCCGGAAGTTATGCCCAAGAAGCCAAAGCCATGGAGAAAAGGAACATGTCATCACTCTACAAACCGAAGCGAAAATTGAAAAGCTCAACAACAACAACAACAACTTAAATGGGCAACATACATACATATAATACCTGGTACAAAAAGTCTACGTCTGTAATTTATGAAAAATAATAATACCTCTTTACTTGAAAAAATAATAATTGGTATCACTATGATACCTATATACGTAAAGGGGTACTTCACATAATAACCTGGTATAGCGACACAAAAAAATACCCAACATACGAAAACACGAACTCGTAGTCGAACTCGTACGTAGCGACAATAAAAAAACATTAACAACAACGTAAACAACGTAAACAACAACAAAACAACTTAACCCTTGTAGGACTGGAGTCCCGTTATGGGGACAAATTACTTAGAATTAGAGTGGTTTGTCCCCAAAACGGGACTAAAGTCCTGAAAGGGTTAAAATGGGCAAAACTTATAACACGACGACAACATTTATCTATCAATACAATATCAATAGCCGTACTCATACATTCATATCGTACCATCCAGTATATGAACACTGTTMTTATGATACGCTGCACGCGTATTGTTATGTGCCTGTGTATTAATATTAATACTGATAATATTAATACTGAGAATATTATCAACATAGATTGATAATATTTACCTCTATTATTATTATTATTATAGTTATTTGCCTTCCGAAAATTTTTTTTTTTTTTTTTTTTTTTCTATCCCATTTATTATCTTCGCACTTCCGTCTCTCTCTCCCTAGTCGTAACTCAGATCCGGGGTCACAAAGTAGGCTCCTCTCCCTCCTCCTCAACTACGGTTCTTGCCTTGATTTTTATCGCGCAGAGGGTTCAGCCTTCCCAACGCTCGTCGACTTTCATCGAATTTTGCTAACTCACGCTCTCGCGCTTTCTGCTAGTCAAGATATTTTTTGCGAGAAATAGTGCCTAAGAGCATGCACTCGGCGGGGCTCGAACTCGCTTCCTTGACGCTTACAGGCTTCGTGGTTACCTGCTAGCCCACCGGGGCGACCGTGCAGGGCATTATTCGCATTATTCACTCAGAATGAAAAAGCTGACCCGATTAATTAATGTCTTCTTCAGGTGATAATATACTAATAGCAGCATCATGCACATACTCGTACTACTATATACGCATACATACGTAGGGTGGTACCCAATACCATACCTGGTATCAAGTAAATGACTGGTATCGTACATACGTAGAGGGGTGCTAAATTGTCATCCCCACACAAACTCCATCATAAAAGTGGATGAACATATTAATAAAACTTGGATAGAAAATTTCGGACGGGGGGAAAATAAATCGAACTTGGATAAAAAAACTTCGAAAGTTCATGAGGCGGGGGGAAAACAATCTCATCACTGTAAGAGTCCGGATACGGAGCGAAGCGGTTTCAATAGAACTTGAAAAATTTCACCACGGCGGCGGAAAAAAATCTCAACTACGGCGGGGGGMAGGAATGCGGACCGCGAGGCACGGACGTCGAGAAGTCAGGTTTTCCTGAGATATGCAAATGGCCCGAGCGTGGAGAACTGACGATTTACTGAGCTCCATGAATCATAAGAATATGGTATATATATTGTTTAAATAATTTACAAAATTACAAATTATAATTCCATAGTGTCATTCATTTCCAGACCTCGAACTGCTGTACAAGAATATATATGTATATACATAATGAATCCGCGTACATGAACGTACGAGTATTACACCTTGAACAAATCATACGTACCATATAATATATTATATATTATATGTGTGACGGTGAGGGTTAGACGTATCTATCGTAGATCTCAGAACACGTACGCATGGACGGATACATCACAAAGTCAAGCACCAAAGATCCGGCCAGACCGGATCTGAGGGCGTTAGAGGTCCGCTGAGCGTTGACCTCTCCCCTCGAGCTGACTCGATGTTCCTCCATCCTTAATGCCCGATTGGGGTGAGACTCGATGAGTCCCCCACGGTGCCAGAACTATAATAGACCCGCTGTGCTCGCACGGCGTAGCATCTCCTTGCTAATCACAAGAAATAACTGTGCTCGGTTACGTCGACCGTAACGACGGCTACAAGGGACCATCGCTCCGGGACCTCTCCAAGGCGACTTCTACGCGGCAGCGACGACGACGGCGGAGCCTAGTAATAACATTGGTGACCACCGTGGGATTCGAACCCACGAGTACGAATACATGACGACCTGAACCGGAGCCTAGTAATTACATATGTACCTGGCAATATGTACGTGCTGATCCCGTTTGGTTATCCCGTGCACAATGAAGACGCGGGAATAGTTCCCGCGGGAATGTTTTCTTTTTCCACAGTTTTGGTTTGCACGGGATTTGGGAAGTCGAGATTTCCACGGGATTTTACGGCACGGGAACGGGAAAACACGGGATTTCAGCTATTTCCAAGAAATCTGTTTGGGTGGGAACGGGATATCAAGATTTCTTCGGGAACTGGTTGGGTGGGATCACGGGAACGATATTTGCACGGGAACGGGAAAAAAGCCCAATTCCCGTGAAATCCTGCGGGAATATTCCCGCGGGAATTTTCCCGAGGAAGGTCCTGTAATTAACGCCCTGGTACATATGAATATATACCTGGTATACGGTATGATATTATACGATACCGATATCATAAAACGATATCACAGCAGTAAGTATTTAGTGGACAAAAAAAGGACCCTGATCTGACTGAAAAAACGGGGAAAAAAAAACAAAATCTCACAACACACACGCGCCAGGCGTGAGATATTTTCGGCGTATATACGTACGGAATTAATTACTGGACAGGAATATGTACGTGAATATACTCGTACAACAAAAAATGCAGGGCGGCATCCGATTCCGCGGTGCGGCCCCTGAACAAACCAAACGCGGGTATAGCTGCCGCTGCCTTGCTGCTTGCCCGCCGCAACTACTTTGCTTCCTACAACAATAAAACGCGAATATCAGGGCCGCCCCCGAATTGTGGTCTTAGTCTCGTTTCATTCGCGCGTCATCGTAAATGCGGAGATGGTTCGTCAAATTCACGGGTGAGTTTTGTAGGGTATACTGCGTATACTTTGGGGTATGGGTATACCCGGGTACATACTTGAGAGTGAGTATGGGTACCCGGGTACATACTCGGGTTATGAGTGTGTATGCCCAGATACATACTCGAGTATGAGTATGGATATACTCGAGTTATGAGTGTGTATGCCCAGATACATACTCGAGTATGAGTATGGGTACCCGGGTACATACTCGAGTAGTACTACTGTATGTATACCCGGGTATATACTCGAGTATGAGTATGGGTCCCCCGGTACATATACCCGAGGATGACCGGAACAACCAGGTTCGCTACTCGGGTATATATACCTCCGAGTATGTACCTTGAAAAAAAACACACCCTGAGTCTTCTCTTCTTCTAAAAGTTTCTTGTTCCCCCTCTCCTCTCTTGTCTCGAAAGGGATGCGTGGTCAACGGTCAAATGATGCGTGGTCAACGGTCAAATGACTACGTAAGGCGAGCAACATATGAGTACTGCTGTGTCCCGCCCCCCACCTCTTTCGCCCCTCTCTCTCCACGCCGCGTTATCTTCTGGCCTTTTGCCTCTCTCCTCCCCTACGCGTCGTATGCTTCCTCTAGCGTTCTCAGTCCGCACCGCCATTTCCGTCGACGCCAACACCACCACCACCACCACCGCCACCGCCACCACAGCAGCAACAACAGTAGCATCAACAGCAGCAGCAGTATCCTGCAAGCAAAATATACACCAAACCATTTCGCTGCCCGCAGCTTTTTCCTATCGGTCACAGTTTTTTTTACAGGAACATTCTCATTGGTGGTGGGAAAATCCCTGGTCGACCGGCCCGGTGTCGTCATCATCTATAGGGGTTGTCACGCGGTATTCGCAACGTGATACGTAACACCTTGAAACCGCTGTAGACTAGACCTGCTCGTACGCCGTTCAAAACCAGCTTTCGCAAAATATACGAGGGATTACACATACATACACATCAGATATGGGACACACACATCAACACTGTACGCTTTAGCTGCTGTTCCGTAATACAAATTGCGTACAAGCGGACCAAGATTCAAGCTTCCCCCCCCCCCCCCCCCCCCCCCCCTTCCCATGGCCACCCCGGCGCTGCTTAGGTAGAGCTAATAGTATCGATAAGAGTTTCCCCCATCACGTCTCCGTGGTATTTGTAGCAAGCATCTGGTACACACACACACATCATATATAAAATGCGCTCTCAGTATATGCTACGGACATCCACTTTCACACCAAACAAAAAACAAAACAAAAACGCGCACGCGAGGAGGACCCGAACAAAAGAGGGGGGCGTGAGGCACACAAGAGCAAATGTGCGCAAGAACCAAATTACATTATACGCTACTGCACGCAGTAGGGCACGCGAGTTTTAAATGCGCGCTCTGCTACTACAGTACGAGCGAGGACCGTACGTCTCGGTCTGATCGCAAGTCTAAGGGGTGTCTATAGATCGCCACACAAAAAAAAAAAAAAAAAAAAAAAAACTCCAAACGTACACCCTGTATCAAGGACCAGACTGATATAAATATATACGTACACGCTTGTCAGCGATTCGAAAAAAAATTGGCGCAGCAACGTAATGTAGCGAGAAAATGTATAAAATACGTGTGCGCAGCCCCCCCCCCCCCCCCCCCCCCCCCGTTCCGCCTCTTCCAGCCCACGTTGTGTATAACTATCCTCTTTCCGAGGATACAAAAATAAGAGACACTCAGATGGCCAAGAAAAGGAGCCAAACATACCTCATATATACCGGCGACCAGAATGATCCGTACCTAACAAGCTCGTTACGAAGACAAAGGAGGGACCCCGCCACCGCCCCTTTGATGCAATTTTTTTTTCCCGCTACAAGTTTCCCTAATCATCATATCATAGGTCGATTTTTTTTGTCAAAAGAAAACCTCTGGTGGGCGGTAAAAAACTAGGATCATCATCATCCAGGGACAACCGTCCACGAGGGGCCGCAAAAAACCGAGCCGTCGAGAGGTTTTGGCGGGGGGGGGGAGGGTGTACTTCATTTCCATGCATGGCCGTACGGGGGGGGGGGGGGGGGGGGGGGGGGGGGGAAGAATGTCCTGACACGTAACTCGTACAAACTTCTATATAAGCCAATCGAGTGTTGGCCGGGTATTCTACGCCTATAACAGATGTCTCCCTTCTCGCTCCGCAACAAAACTCCTCGTCCAATACGTTCCTCCTTGCCAGAAGAAAAAAACGCCACCGCAAAAAACGCCACCGCCCCCCGCCCTCCCCCCTCCCCCGTCTCCCCCCAAAACCCCCCAAGCGCGCCTTCACACTTTGGACATAACCATAGTGTGCGGGTCGACGAGGGAGAACAAAAAATAGAACAAAAAAAAAAGCGGCTATCACAGGAGTCCAGCGCTCTGTCATCGATGGTAGGGACTATAGTGAGGATAAGCGGGCGGGGGGGGAGGGGAATAGTCCATAGGTGCTCCGTTAGTGCCGCCTTCGGCGCGGTTGTGGCTGCGGCCGCCGCCGCCACCACCGCCACCACCACCACCACCTCCACCACCACCACCGCCACCACCGCCACCACCACCACCGCCGCCGCCGCCGCCGCCACTACCACCACCACCACTAACACCACCGCCATCCCTACCACCAACACCACCACGACCACCACCACTAGCACCACTAGCACCACTAGCACCGCCTCCGCCGCCACGCCCAAACCGACCACGACCACCACCGTCGGCACCTTCCTCTTGCGCCTGTCAACACACGAAACAACGAAAACAAGAAGAGGGCGACATTGCAAAGGCGTAAAAGAGAAAAAAACACAAAAGGCAGTAGTGAGCGCTTCGCAATGTCAAGGGATAGAGACCCCAGGCTCTCGAGCGTGGGTGGGCTGGGCTGGGCTAGGCTAGGCTGGGCTGAGCACAACTCGTGGCGACAAAAAGATAAAGCGGCAAAAGCCCATGGCGTGACAAAAAAAATAAAAAAAATAGTAACCCCTGTACATAAAACCCTGTTTTACTCGTACTGCAAAAATTATTCACTAATTCTGAGTACTTTACCCCCCAAAACATGGGGCTAGGTAGGTAAACACGATACTACTGTAGTAGACAGATAACTAACCTACCGAGGTCAATTTCATCCACGCACAAATTGCACAAGTTTTTTTTCACAGTCCCTATTTGTCGGCGTACCTATTTTGTACACCGCGGTTTTCTCGGACCAAGCGAAGGTGTGGGAGGGTACCGTACATCAACAACAATCGACGAGAGGCTCTGATCGCGGAGACGGGGCGAGCGACCGCCGCGGGGGAGAGAGGGAAAGCAGCTGCGAAGGGGCAGTGACTGCTGTGACATCATCAGGGCAAGGAGCCCACACACGTACGATACGCCCCATTCTTACTTGTCTCGTCCTGCGTTGACTCAGTCTATACCGAGTTCGATGCTTGAGGTTGGTATATACGTACTGAGTTCATTAGGGTGTTGCGATGCATGAACCCTACGATGTCATGCCTTGGCATGCACAGAGCAGGGGGGATATTGGTTGTGTTCGGGAAATACGACCCGAGACGATCCATCGTATGGATATTCCCGAGCACGATAGAACATCATCATCGCCCTCATCCTCATCATGATCACGTCATCATCATCATCATCATCATCATCATCATCATCATCATCATCATCATCATCACAATACTGCATACGTCATCTACAAGCAGCAGCAGCAAAAGAAGCAGCAGCAGCAGAAGCAGCAGCAGAAGCAGCAGCAGCAGCAGAAGCAGCAGCAGCAGCAGAAGCAGCAGCAGAAGCAGCAGCAGAAGCAGCAGCAGAAGCAGCAGCACAAGCAGCAGCACAAGCAGCAGCACAAGCAGCAGCAAAAGCAGCAGCAAAAGCAGCAGCAAAAGCAGCAGCAAAAGCAGCAGCAAAAGCAGCAGCAAAAGCAGCAGCAAAAGCAGCAGCAAAAGCAGCAGCAAAAGCAGCAGCAAAAGCAGCAGCAAAAGCAGCAGCAAAAGCAGCCAAAACACTCAATTCCGCTAAAAACAAAACGAAAAGCACCACCCCCAGACCGACCCGACCCCCGACCCCTCACCTGTGCGTCTATCCCCTCCTGTATTCGAGCGCTCAGTCTCGTCAGCAGCATGATATTCTCGTCGCTCTCCGCGAGGTTCGAGAGCTGCTCGTGAAACCGCCTCGCCTGCGCCCACCTGAGGCAAGCCAAGGGGTCAACGAACCAGTACCGTGAAAAACGTGCGCGTTGCACAGGTGTTATGATAATATACATACGAAGCATATTTTGAGCATATACGTATATATATAAATACCTATACCATTACGCAAACCTGGGTCGGTCGTTAGTTTTGAGTGGACCCAATGAGCCGCATGCCTACACGGGTCCCAACACATGCGCGGCAAGGACACACACCCCAAGGCAGGTTTGGTTTGGGGTGGAAAAGGCGGAAAACCAGAGGAGGCGTGCTACGTGCGATAAAGGTATTATACGACTACAGCAGTAGCATTTCTTGGCTGAAAACGTTTCAAGGGGGGTCGGGGTCCTTGATCCAAAATCGTGGGAATTCCATTTTTTTCATTTTTTTTTGTGCGTGTTGATTTTTTTTTCGTTGTATAATCGAGGGTGGTCGATTTTTTTTTTCCCGACTTATCGCAGAATTTTTTGTTCGTTAAGGGGGGGGGGGTACTAAAACCAAGTGAAAAAAATGAAAAAATGCTAAAAAATTTTTTTCCCATTTTCTTATTTCATCATGTGATCACAACGGTTGCAACGGTTTTCTATTCCGACCTCTGGGGGTGTGGTGTGTCGTTTTCTCTTTTTTCTGGACGCCCCTCTGGTATAATCGTTAAATTCGTGGAATTATTCATCGGGTACGTACGTATATATAGCACTTTTTTCCCCCTCCAAAATCAGTTTTTGACTTACTATTATTAATAGTATAATATAGAGCTCCTTTATTGAGGATACTCAGAAAAAATATGATGCACTTCTTATCGTAGCATGCGTCAAAAAAGGCGTAAGGCGTGCTTCGACGAACAAAACAGTTGATACGATAACCCATCCTTATTCCGAGAAATTTCCCAGGCGGATTTTGATAATATTCTCAGGCGGATTTCGAGAATATTCTCAGGCGGACTTCGAGAATATTCTCAGACGGAATTCGAGAATATTCTCAGGCGGACTTCGAGAATATTCTCAGGCGGCCTTCGAGAATATTCTCAGGCAGATTTCGAGAATATTCTCAGGCGGGTTTCGAGGGAAATCCCCAGGCGTACACTGGGCTAAGGTTACGACTTTTTATGTAGAGACGGTGTTTCAAATCAACGATAATCCAACCATGTTTTATCGATTCTGGGGCCAAGGGATATTACATGCAGCCAGGCCTCCCAGATACAAAAGCCACCGAACGATTACCAGGTATATATATACTACTCGTATATACATGCTTGGGTCTTGAAAAAAAAACCGTCAAAAGAAACGGATGATAGAGTGCGCCGCAGCACAACAAGCGCTTGCCATATGTCACGCAGCACCCGCCGAGGGGCAGCTCCTTGCACTACTATTGATACTGCACATTTCACACAGGTCATCGACCTTTCATTTTTTAATGGATTCCCGATCTGCACGTACTGTATAATAGATTCTACGTGTGTTACATTAAACCCGTTCTTTCTACCCAACTACATCAGTACACCCAGTGTCTGTCCTGGTCCCTTATCCTAGAGAGATACGTACAAAGTATGTGGTCACAGACTTGTGAGACAGATAATCCAAAACAAAATAAACGCAAATGAATGGGTAAAGAAAGCGAGATGCCAACGTACCGGGTACGAGAACACAACGACACGAGCCAAACAAAAAACATAAGAATAAAAAGACAACAAAACAAAACGCATTATGAAATGAAACATAATACAAATGACGCAAGGAGACAGAAGTGCCCCTATTAATAGATAGAAGAAAAGCATACGTGCCCAACAGGAACAGATAACTGCTGCACGGGCGAAGCAACACGAAGAAGAGGAAGACACCGGCATACCAAGTTAATATTGCCGGGCGGCAGGGGAGCCGTATAACCTGCGTCATCTACATCAGGAACTATTTCCTGGGTTGGGTGTGTACTTATGTACAATGTTATGTACAGACCCTGCACACCATATCTCAACGGCAGGTTACGGTTAGGGATATAGACGGTCTAGATCTTGGTCTGCCTCACGTACGTACGAAGCATTGATCGTCAGTTCGGCTATATATACACACCATGAGTTAAAAGTTGTCGCCCGAACCAAAGCACTGGCCGGTGCCGTTTTTCCGTAAGTTTTTTTTGTTGCCGACATTTTTTTTCCCAAACGGGTGTTGGGGGTTTATAAGGTCAAAGGCTTTATATAGCCCCCGGGCAATCTGCCTGAAAAAAACCAGTGTGGTATATACGTATGACGTTTTCAGTACCAAAAAAAAAGAAGAGGCACGCGAGGGTAAAAAAAAAAATGAAGGGCTCAAGTCGTAAGGCTAACTAAGGCGTAAGGCGTTCAATGTACATAACGCCGGCGTCAAAGTGCGATAGAAAACTCCTTCACGATGTGCGGTTTTTATGCGCTCGTGGTGAATGCATAGTATTTTGGTCATTGGTGTTGTTGTTCTTACATAAATTCATCGCCAAAAAAATAGTCCGTGCTCACAGGACCCACACTAGACGGTGGTACGACACCATCTCAAACTTCCGCCAGGCATCAAGCCGCCATCCATGTCACACCACGTACGTCTCCCCCCCCCCCCCCCAGCTACTCTCCGTCCTCTTACCTCGCCTCTTCCGCCCCCTGTCGGTGAAAACTCCGACATGCTCGGTCGCTCGGCATTGAGGATGCAAGGCTATACGCGTCATAGCGACTAACGGCTATGCATGAATATGAATACTACCCTCCCCCATGCCTCCTCTCCGTCGCCGTCCCCGTCCCTCCGTCCGCACCCGTTCCTCTTCACCGATGGGGCTCCCATCCCCCCCCCCCCCCAACGCGCTGCCGTCCCGGCATATGGTAGGATCGAGGGTCTATGGTCATAGACTACGGCCGTGCAAGCAACATGAATACTCACCCCCCCCCCCCCCCAGACCGTTCCTCCACCGTGCCCGCTCGATGGCAGCACATGACGAGGTAGTTCAATATTTTTCGTTCCGTAGATTGGTTCCCTTGTTGTCGCAGCAGCTGCACGCACGTGCGGTATTTCCGGATCGCCGCCGCAAATCGATGCGTCTTGTAGTCCACCTGGAATATATAAATATATATATATATAGCAGTTGACGAAGGTAACGGCAGCAACGGTAACCTTTAACAGTAATAATGACGACCGACAACGGTAACGGCGAAATCTGTAGCGGTAACGGTAAGGATGACGGTATCCGTAGCGGTAATGGTGACAGTAATAAACGTGTAACAGCAGTAATAATGACGACCGACAGCGGTAACGGTAACGGCGAAATATGTAGCGGTAACGGTAAGGATGACGGTATCCGAAGCGGTAATGGTAACAGTAGCAAAACTAAAACAGCAGTAATAATGACGACCGACAAGGGTAACGGCGAAATCTGTAGCGGTAACGGCAAAGACACAGCGGTATCCGTAACGGTAGTGGTAACAGTAACAAACGAAGAACGACAAAGTCAACAGTGACATATGACAACCGGCAACAGCAACTGGTATCGGCAACCATAACAGTAAGAATGGTGGAACGACAAAGGTAACAACAGCGAAGCGGAAACCGTAAACGGCAACGACAGCAGTAGAGGTAACGGTAAACGTAACGATCATGGTGTCAGTAATAATGATGAAAAACAATGGCAATGACAATCGGCAGCAGCAAGGGTAACGGTAACGGCAATCGGTAACGGCAGCGGTAATGGCAAAAACGCAACGTCAGCGGTTTACGGCAACTGCAACGGGGAGGGCAGGGCAGGACAGGACAGGGCAGGGCAGGGCAGGGCAGGGCAGGGCAGGACAGGACAGGACAGGACAGGACAGGACAGGACAGGACAGGACAGGACAGGACAGGACAGGACAGGACAGGACAGGACAGGACAGGACAGGACAGGACAGGACAGGACAGGACAGGACAGGATAGGACAGGACAGGACAGGACAGGACAGGACAGGACAGGATAGGACAGCGAACAGGACAGGACAGGACAGGCCAGGCAAGACCAAGCCAGGACAGCGAAGAGGACAGGAAACAGGACACGATGACAGGAACGGGGACGCCAATAAAACTATCGGGTACTCACGGTCGCCAAGTTGCCCAAGGCTCGCGCCTCCGTTTTTCCCTCCCCGATGCTCCTAGCGTCGCGCAGTACCCTATGAAAAATCTCCCCCGCTGGCTCATACTCCTGACGCCTGAAGTAGTAGATGGCCTGGTCCACGAGAGATACATACAATACGATAGACACGAAGTGGGGCGGGGCGGGACGGGGTAGGGCAGGGCGGGGTGGGGGTGCGGGTGGGGGTGGGGTGGAGCACCCGGTCAGCATCGATGAGTAGCACTTCGTAGTCATTTGTCAAGGGACGAAGAATGAAGGACGAAGGTCGAAGGTCCGATGGACAGACAAGCGGACGGACGGACGGCGGGACAAGAGAGGACACGGAGAGGACACGGGAGCTTCAAGCTACTGCTGCCGAGTCATCGTCGTCGTCTCCTCACGATCGTCAGCATCGCCGGCGGTCCGCAGACCCCTCTCTCTCTCTCGGTGCCGCGCGAAAAAATAACACTTGTACGCGGCTGGTAACGTTTTTTGCCCCCACAGCAGTAGAGTATATATACCTACCCACCTGTCCGGAAATGTAAGGACCACTTCGGTAATAGTAAAATCACCAAACAGTCTTTACATTTTCGGACAAGAGTGGTTACACGTACTGTAATACAGTACCAGGTATATCATGTAATCCGTGCAATATAGTTTATCCAATCTGTTTTCGGTCAAAAAAAATCGAAATACGACCAATTGCAGGATGTAATATATAGGAAGACCACAATCAGTCGTGATCGTGATCACCAGGGCTGAGCGAACAAGTATTTTTTTGGCAGTTTGCTTTGTTCGCCTACTCTAAAATCGAGTAAGTGTCAAGGGCCATAATCAGCAAATTCAATATAAAATCACTCAATCTGTCACGCAATTTCCATTCAATCACAACAATAAAATGTACCTTGGTGCTGGGGAAAATGTGAAGAAACAAAAAAAAAAACTTGCACGGACCAAAACCCGCACGGACCATACGTACTGGTATACTATACGTACGATATGTGATACGGTATAGCAGCTAAAAAAACAGAAGCGTGCGAACCCTAAACTTCTCTTCCAGTGCTGGTTGCCTGCCTCTCTGGCTTTACGTATTGTAGCCCCGAGGGCTATGAATAGCTCTCTCCACCGAAACAATCAACTAATCACTACTGGTACACAGCAGTAGTGGTCCCTCTATAGTACCAGTGAGATCGCTCGGGCACGGATGGGGACTAACCAGTGCGGCAGTGTGCCCCCTAGTGCGAGGGGTGGACGCATCTTGATAGTAGATATTTACGGGGGTTTTGTGCTTGGCGCCTGAAGCCGTCCCTCCGACCCGAACCCTAACCCTAACCCTATACCAGTGGTCAGTGCTGGGATGCTGTGCTTGGGAAGACTCTAGGTTGACTCGGCCGGCGTGGATGCTGAGCTTGGAAAGACTCTACTGTAGGTTGAATCGGGATGCTGTGGCTGGGAAATACTCCCAAGTTGATTGCGCCGCGTTAACACATACATATCATACCTTTAGCCAATCAGAGTGCCTAAATAGCTACCTTAGGAAGATCTACTTATCACATGCTTCGTCCAATACTGGAGTAGCGCCGGTCGACGCTACGTATAGCGCCGGTAATGTTGGCTGGTGAATACAGGCACTATGTACAAAGGGGTCAAAACTTTATACTCGTATACACACATTTACACAACAGCAACAACAACGACAACAACAAAAACAGAATCGTGGGAAAATCTCTCTTCCAGGGCTGGTTGGCTACGTACTCGTATGTAGATACGTACGTAGCTCTTCTCCGGCCATCTCTCTGGCTGCCTCCCCTCTCTACCCGTACCGCCCCCACCCACCTCGTCAAGCTTGGCCTCCACACTATCGTGCGTCAGCCCCGCTGTTGCCAGATTGAAACCCTCGTAACTTCGAAACTCCTCCACGATCTGCCTTCGCGCTTCCTAAGGCCAGGTAAAATAGGGGGGCGGTGCGGGGCGGGGGG
>MEHQ01000207.1:213801-320505 GCA_008828725.1 Saccharina japonica | reverse complement strand
GGGAGGGCTAAGATGAGAGGCGTAAAAAACGATGGCAAGCCTTTTTGCACACAGCAAGCGCTGGTATATAGATATATAGCCCGCCCTCAAAACCTCCAATGGTGGGTTTTAGCACAAAACTATTTAATACGTAGTACTCGGGGAATTGTGGTAGGATACTATTAATACTTGTGTGCACTATCAATAGAAAAAAAGGATTAAAAGGATAAAAAAACGATAGGAGACGCATGCTCGCATGCTACGACGGTAGAGGTGCCCGATGTTTTTTCTAAGGCTCCTCCTCACTTGAGGCGGGGCTCTATACTAATAATAAGTAATCTATACTAATAGTACATCACCAATAACCGATTTTGGAGGAAACTAAAAATGTTATATACGATATATACCCGATGAGTATTCGCATGGCCTAACTAGCTAACTAGACAATGAAAAAGCATACTGCAACACAAGACTAAAAGCCATACTATTCAATAATAATTCAACCAAAAAAACGATTTTGGAGGAAAATAAACGTGCTACGAGTACGACGAAATATACCCGATAAACAATCCCATGGTCAAACTAGACAATGAAAACATACTGCAACACAAGACTAAAAGCCATACTAATATTAATAGTAATTCAACCAAAAAAACATACCTGGTACTGCAACACATAGGGCTGGGTATTATACCCGATGAGCAATCCCATGGTCAAACTAGACAATGAAAAAAACATACCTGGTACTGCAACACATAGGGCTGGGTACTGGCACAGTAGTACTGGCAGTACGTAGTAATCTACTGGCAGTAGTAATCTACGCATTGACCCGGCCAGTATATTCGCGAGAAGGTGATATCTTACGTACGTCCAAGAAACACGCCATAGCATAGTACGGAAACCCACCGAATGCGTTTCGGGAGGAGAGAGAGAGAGAGGAGAGACAGCAGTGTTTTTACTGCTGCTGCAATCCAATATACTGGTTGATTTTGACGACAGCAGTATAATCGCTACTGACTGTGTCAGCCAGTGCCCAGCCCTAGCAACATAACACAAAAAAAGTTCGGCGATTTTGGGTGAAGAAGACAAGACGCGCAACCTCTATCACAGCAGGCGCCAGGGATAGAACTGCACTCACGTGCCGGGGGGGACAAAACCACTCAGGGAATCAGATCACACTCCTACGTACAGGTTTATAGCAGTATATAGCAGCAAAAAACGCACGCCAGCTGAGCCAATTTTAAAAAAAGAGTCGAAAATACAGCACGCGACAGATGTTGAGAAATCTCTTATTTTTGGCCAGCAGACTGGAATTCTTAGGTAAGGTAAGACTGGGTGCGTTCCACACTATTTTCAGTACAAAGAAGCCGCATTCTCATGTTTAATTTCCCCCCCCAACATCTCAAGTCTCAAATTCTTAATTACCAGATTCTTAACCCGGGAAATCGGCTTATCCACTCCCGCGGGAAAAAAAACTTCGAGCGCCCGCCACGCGAGCCACAGAGCTCGGATCGAGCCCAAACCTCGACCAATGTGTCCGGCCGGGCCTCCCGTGTCGGGGTACTTAGCGTTTTGCCGAAAAGCGCTCGCGCGGAGAGAAAAGTTGCGAAAAGTGCGAAAATTTCACAAACATAACTATACATATACGTATCTGTCGGGTACTGTTGTGTCGGTATTTCTTGTAATATAAAACGATACGATCATGAAGCAAAAGCAAAACAAGAACAAAAAAACAAAAAAATGAGCAAAAGCAAAAAAAAAAAATCTGAAAAAATAGGTATAAAGGATCGTTCGGCTTATTTTCACCTGCTCCGGCCGGTCGCTGTAGCGGAAGAGGAATACGCCGCTCTGCGGCCGCCCGTTCACGTTGTTCGCCTCCCAATCGTCTATCGCCTTGGACGCCTCGTCCCTCGACATGTTGCCGTGGAACCAAGGCCTGAGGCAGCCGTTCTCGTCGAACAGCGAACTGTTTGTTCGCCCCGCGTCCGCGTCCGCACGTTAGCGATGGCGTTGGCGGTGTGCGCGCCCGGACGTTGGGAGGGTGGGAGAGCGATGGCGGCGAAACACAAGAGGACGAGAGCGAGACAAGAGAGGGAGAGAGAGAGATAAGTTGGGGGGTGGGGGGGTGTACTCATGTTGTGCACGGCCGTAGTCATATGACCATAGACCCTCGCATCCCTACAATGCCGGGACGGAGCGCGTTGGGTTTTCACCAACCAGGCAAACATTGCTTGCACCAAGCGCGAAACGCCGTGAGGTATTGGGCGAGTCGCATGGAGGGTGAGCTGCATCCTGCTAAGAACCGCCTCTGAGGCGGACTTGCATATGGACGACAGCTTCAATGAGTTAATTTAATTTCTGGTGTGGCCACTTCCGGAGACAGCAATGGGTTTTACTATGTAACTGCCTCGCGGACACCTTACCATATTAACACTACGTGATACGACCATTCCCCTTGTGCGGAACAAAGGTTCTCCACCCCGCACAAATGATCTACTCGACCGCCAGCTTTGGTGACCGCCAAAAAACAAATAACAAAAAAAAACGGCACCCTGGTTGTCTAGCTCACGCAGCGAGTGGCGTGTTTTACTGCGTCGTTGCCAACCGACGCCAACCCAACCTATAAATATACCATATATTGTATGGGGGGGGGGGGCGTACTCATTTGTTGATTGCCTTAGTCATTTGACCATTGACCACGCATCCTCTTTCGAGACGGAGAGCACCGTTCCTACTTCGTAATAGAGACACCTCCAACACTTGGGCGCTCATTACGTTGTTTCCAGTATAGGGGAGGTGTACTCGCTCGGCAGGCCGTAGTCGTATGACCATAGACCCTCGAGATCCTCTGCAATGCCGGGAATCGGAGCATGTCGGGTTTTCACCGACCAGGCAAGACATTGCACTAGCACCAAGCGCGAAGCGCCGTGAGGTGTTGTGGCGAGTCGCATGAAGGGTGGGCTGCATCCTAGCTAAGAACCATTTGTGAGGTGTACTTTAGATATGGATGACAGCTTCAATGGGTGGTAGGGGGGGGGGGGGTCCGTACTCATTTGTTGCTTGCCTTAGTCATTTGACCATTGACCACGCATCCCTTTCGAGACGGAGCACCGTTCCTGCTCCTAATAGAGACACCTCCAACACTTGGGCGCTCAATACGTTGTTTCCATACTGGTTTATTACAAAGAAACGTTTTGCTAATCTTATCCCCTTCCGGAGGGGGGGGGGGGTCAGCAGCGGCAGTATAAACACGCAAAATACAGTAGTACACCTGCTCGGACGAGTGAGTTGTCGTCTTATGCTGGTTTCCTCAACAAGGGGGGGGGGTGCAACAAAGGCAGAAGAAAGCGATCGCATTTTATGGAAACCTTTCAATGGGGTGTTTATTTCCAAAAGTACACCATTTCCGGTGCGTGTTGTGTGTGCCCCTTAAGGAACGTTTTGGAGAAAATCGGTTCGAAACATACATCCCAGAGGGGGTATTGGTATCTTCAGCGCTCTTCACGGTTCATGACCCGATCCGCGGGTCGGGTCAGCAAGTTTTTGAGATCTCACGGGTCGGGTCGGGTCAGGAGGTTTTCAAACTCGGAGGGGTCGGGTCGGGTCGGATCGGATCGGGTCACCCTTACCCGACTCGGTCCGACCTGACCCCACGAGGTTTGACCCGACCCGTGAGCAGCCCTGGGTTTTATCTTGCGTGTTACCTGGTTTACGACTGACACGAGGAATAATTAGTGTATACAAAAGGAAGAAGCACTTCTTCCTATTATACTGTCGACCGCGAAAATCGACCTGAAAAAAAGAGCTGCGCGCTCTGCTGCTGTGAACGCTCTGGCCCCATCAGTCCTCTCGTTTGCTCATATACAGAATATGTAATACCTGGTACTACTACTGTTGTAAATATGTACGAGCAAATGGGAACAGGTCCAGTATGTACAGCAGCAGCAGCTGCAGAAGTGCACGCGTACTAAATATGTACTGATGATCTGATGATGCTGTTGTATATATTCTGCGAAAAAAAAAACGATACCATATCGTATACCCCCTGGTACCTGCAGTGGGGACAAACCACTTGGAATTGAAGTCATATTTAGATATTTAGGTGCATCGCTTTTCTTTTGATTTCTCTCTTTCACGCATCCACATACGGCGGTAGATTGCTATTAACCCATTCAGAACTGAAAAACTTATCCCACACTAATTCCAAGTAGTTTGTCCCCAAAAACGGGGGATCAGTTAAGAGCAGCGTACTCGTACTCGTAGGTCGTGCCCGTCGCATTGCATTGTCTGCTCTGCTTTTACTGCATTGCAAGGCGTGGTATTTCTGCTGGCTGTGTCGTGGTTTTGCGACCTCATAATAAATGGTATAATACCAGTATCTCTCTGTTTATATACGTAGGATGAAGAATCGGCGCGGACACTGGGTGTGCTGGGATGTCGACGGTTAGAAAGAACGGTGAAAACGTGAAAACACAAACAGGCGAAAAGTGAATTTTAGTCGAATCTGAAAACATTTATTAGTTGTATTATATTTTTATGAACAGCCCCAAAACGGTACGAGTACGGGCATACCAAGTGAATACGAATACTTCGCACCAGGTCGTGGGGGTATTAATAGTCAACTATGTCAATACCAACATACCTGGTACCAACATACACACACACGTGGTTGGCGATCTTGTCCTGCGCATCAAGCCGTATGTATCATCCATTGCCGCAGGTGTACATAACTACCCACGACGCACGACGCACTACAGCCAGCATTTACTACCAGTAGTTAGGTATTGCTAGCAGGGTAGGTCTTGCCTGTCGTATATGGCATTGCATTGTCTGCTCTGCTCACTGCACTGAGCGTACATAGAGCGCAGTATCTCTGTGTCGTAGTTTTGTGACCACAGAACTGGTACCTTTATAGGATAAAGAATCGGCACGGACACTGGGTGTGCTGGATGTCGACGGGTAGAAAGGAAGGTTTAATGTGAAGAACACCGCTGCTGTCTGGGACCATGCATGCTGGTGTCCGCGTAGATCTGCCCGTTCAGGCGAACTTCCTTAGATGTGCCCGCACTGAAAATAGAGCCTTTCCAAGCACAACGACCAGGTGGCACACCAACCAGGCATGCATGCCTCTGGTCACTGCTGGTCAGGGTTAGGGTTAGAGTTCCGGGTCAGGGTGGTGGCCGCCGTTAGCCGAAGCCAAAAATAAGCTCACCGTCGGGAACGAATGCCTTACAGCTTCGTGACAAAACCCTACCTCATTAGAAACAGCATCGTTTTATGCGGGCACGTCCGAGAAGCTCGACTGAGCGGGCAGATTTACGCCAGCTGTGCATGCATGCATGCTGCGACGTTTTTCTCTAAGATTCCCGCCCAACTCTCAACATTGGCGAGTGTGGCGCGGGTTATACTTGGGGGCTTGCGGCGGTGCGCGGTGGCGCACTTTTTCTGTGAGAATTCCGCTCAATATAGCGCACCATGTGCCGTGGTTAATGTGCGGCTTGCCGCACCTTCATTCTCAGGTGCCGCACTTGTTTTCTATTTTGCCGCAGGCGAAAAAAAGCAGTGCGCCCCCCCCCTTCCCCCGAAGGCATTTCTTTTTTGGGGGGGGGGGGGGGGGGGGGGGGGGGTTATTTTTCGCCGTATGTTGTCGTAGGCATTTTTTTTTTTAAAGGTCATTTCGCCGTATTTAATAGGCGAAAACAAAATTGGGTCCGTGTCGCTTCGATTTCGTTTGTTTGTTTGTTTGTTCTGCCTTCTCACCCGTATATTATAGTGTTTCTTTACACTGAGCTAAAAGGAGCCTGATGCCTGATGCTTGATGCCCGCCTACATACGAGAGGGTATAAAAGGAGCGTGTAGAGACAGTAGTCGCATACGTGTGAGTGTATTGACGCATTATTTACGCAAAAAAAGTCCAAAATGTCCAAAAGTATTCGTTTAACCCACCGAGCCTTCGGCTCGTGGTGCGGGACCTCAGCAAGGCCTCCGGCCCGTGTTGAACGCCTCAAGTATAACCCTGGTGACGATCGAGGGTCGAGTACAAGTTTACAAGTTTATATCATGCAAATCTGCCCTATATCGCAGACTACGAGTAGCAGCCTCGCAGTGACGTCTCAAAAGTCCACCAACCAACACCCGCCGCACATCTCCGTTTCGTCGGGTGCACAGCACACAGCACCCCCCCTCCCTTCCCCCCGCGGGACGCACGACACGCATGACCGTACGCGAGTGTGTTCGTGTGTTCTTCACATTAAACCGTCCTTTCTACCCGTCGACATCCAGCACACCCAGTGTCTGTGCCGCTTCTTAGTGTTCGATAACGAACGAGGATCGACCTCCATGTATATAGATACAATAACCATAAACGAATAAAAAAAACGATTCGGTGCGATTCCATGTTTGATTCGTAGGGTTTATGAATCGAATGCTCCGATTATATTAGTCGGAGACAGTTTAAAACGGAATCGGAATCGGCAAATCGGGGCAATGTGTTTTACCCATGTCTAACGGACGTCCCCCTACACCAATACTGCCTGCATACCTGTATGGAAACCCCGTAGTGTATATAATATGGAATATGGACATCCCCTACTAGGCCGCGCGGACCGCAGCATACAGCACGTAGCAGGGGACAGGAGACCAGTTCAAAACAAAATAACGCAGGAATTTATAAGGCCTCGTACCCTCTATGAGTACCTGGTTTATACCTCTGTACCGGTAATATTTAGTACACAGTAAAATATTTTCTATATGCGAATTAGTGTCGCCTCGTACCCCCTATATACCTGGTTTATAGAGGAGATAAGTGTACACCTTTTTATGTGGGAAGTAGCTTGGCCTCGTACTCCCTATATACCTGGTGTATATATGGGATTTAGTCTGCGCTTGACAGCAGGCCCGATATATCGGATACCGCCTGCGCTGAAAACCGATGTTTTAAATATCGGTAAACGCAGCCGATCCACAAACCCAAGCATTTGCTACATCGGAGCCTTCGCTCAGTATCAGCACAAAAAACAAACACGGAAGACTGATAATCACGACCACGTAGACGATATTTAAATCCCGACTACGGGGACATTTCGGAGCCATTCCCGGATTTCAGGCGTTGCGTTTCTGGTTGTAGTTGGGGCTAGGGTTTAATCCCGACTTCCGGGACATTTCGGAGCCATCCCCGGATTTCAGGCGTTGCGCTTCTGGTTGTAGTTGACGTTGGGGTTAGGGTTAGTCGCCGGTCTTTAGGGTTATGAGAGCTGTAGCGACGGGATCTGACACACAAGAGTCATGGTTGATTTCGCCACGAAAGAGCTACGTACTGCTGCAGGTTGCAGGGCTTCGCTGTCGTTGCATGCTGGTCTGTACGGGAGTTGGGTCGTGTGCTCGGGAGGACGGATACGGCGCGAAAATGCAAACCGCAAGGCCTAAAACCCGGGGATGGCTCCTAAAAGACCCCGTCGTAGTCGTGATTTATATCTCGCCTCGTATCACACGTAATCGTGATTATCAGCCCCCGGCGTCGCCAAAAGGGGATACTATGGAGGCCACAACACCTTCGATACGAAAAATCGAAAGTTCAATATTTCGATACATAAAAAACTTTCGATACCAAGTCCTGACACCATTATAGTCGGGAGCGCACCCCCCCCCTCCTCCCCCCTGCGCGGCGCACGACAAGCATGGGATACTCGAACGAGGACGAATGCTGCTGTTTGATGGACCAGGCATGATATCAGAGTTAACCACCCGGTCAGACCGGGCTATACGACCTACCAGGTACATACAGATGACCTACAGCAGCAGTGTATACCTCATATGAATACCAGATAGTAGGTGTGTTGCCTTCACATGGAACTCTTCCTCCTTTATACCCAACGACTAGATACTGACTGTCGTCCTGTTGTCTTCACATTGAACCGTTATTTTCCAACGGTACATACGTTCGGTAGGGTATACCGGTGCCCATGATATTTTTGCTGGGCGTACCCCGAACTTCCCGAAGTCTCGGGTACGGGCATTGAGGTTGATACCACACTTACCGAAGCGTCCGGGAGTACCGGCGTTGAAGTCGTACAGCAATACCGAACTTACCGAAGTGTTGTGGGTACAGGGAAGTCTCGGGTACGGGCATTGAGGTTGATACCACACTTACCGAAGTGTCCGGGAGTACCGGCGTTGAAGTTGTACAGCAATACCGAACTTACCGAAGTGTTGGGTACAGGGCTCGAATTCGTACCGAATCATACCGGATTTTTCGGCAGGGAATTGAGGCCCGTACCGAACCTTACCGAAGAATTTCGGTAGGAGGGTGTTTACCGAGCAAATACCCCCCCCGTTATACTTTGGTACCCTACCGAAGACAACCCTCTTTTTACCATGGCTCCTTCTATTAAAAGTGCGGAGGCGCGTGTTGCGCACGCCGCAGCGCCGCCGGAGGCCAAAAAAAAAAAAGAGAGTGATATATGCGTGGAAATAAGCCTGAAAAAACACTTTTGACTACGATTTTGCGGGACCGTTTCCACCGTTTTAGAGAGCCAAAACAAAGCCCGTATCAGGTATGGTTCTTTGCCCCAAAATGGCTGGTACAGTGGAAAAGGGTACATATAAAAACGACCAGAGGCTATCGTATTAGTAGTGCCGAAGCTCTGCTGAAACGTTCAGTAGTGTCAATGCTCATTTCGAATGCCAATAATGCTCCTTTGCAGCCGGCTCCTCACCGAAACAGAGGGAACAAAAAACAAAAAACAAACAGCTCCATATGTATGCCTCCCACAGGAACACCCCCCCTCACACCCCCCCCTCCATCGCCAGCTATCCCCCCGGACCCCCGATTTGTCTGAGGCATGATGACATGATGACACCAGGGTTTAGGGGTTTATCGTATCAAAAAGTTCACACGTGGAGAATTCCACGTACATACCAGTGTAAAACAGGGGTTTTAAAAATCAAGGATCTTACTCTCTTATGAATATGTTGTAATAGCAGCAATTTACTGGCAGTGATATATAGGGACAAGGGTATATTTGTTACGTACGCAACAAACAGCGAAACGAGTCACGATCCCCAAATAACCATCCACATCTGGGACCAGAAAAATAACTAAAATACGTACATGCGTAACATGTATACTAATATGTAGAACAGTGAAGAAAAGAGAAAAATGCCTCGTACTCGTACGCACTACGACGTAATGTACGATATACGTATGTACATATGTCTGCGGCGAAAACGAACGAACAGCGCCTCCCGAAAAAAACATTTACTACTCGCATATATATACGGCGAAATAAAAGGTCCCCGCAAAAAACATCGCCTGCGGCGCGAAAGGCTCTCTACATCATTTTTTTTCGCCTGCGGTGAATAATATTGTTGCGCAGCAGCAGTACGTACAAAGTACGTGGCTGCGGAAAGCCCGCAACACGCCGTCGAGAGAAATCGACGAAAATGTCAATGTTGCGCTCTTAATAGCGCAACCCGCAACACGCCCTTGAGAGAAATCGACGAAAAAATTGCGCTATGAATAGCAATAGCGCAACAACAGCTGAAAAGGATGCCCTGCTGGTGAACCCTCCCTCTTTTTCTTCGAAGAGGCATGCATGTGTGTTCACAACCCTATATAGCTAGCCCTTCTCTTTGAGGTCGTCGCTTTGAACAAAGGGACGCGTGTTTACGTTTGCCACAGATCAGAGTAAGAGCCTACGTACCGGCACTGAACTGCTGCTGTTGTACAACACAAAATACCGCAAAATGAACCATCATTGTGAGATTGTGAGAACCGCACGCAAGAACCGCTGCGGATTGATTTCCGAGGTGTTTATGATAGGGGATGGATCCATAGCATCCCCTTCTGAGCGAAAATAAAAAGGGTGGAGGTTTCCAACATACACATAGAGGCGTTCCTACGTGTTCACACGCTGCAGCCGTAAGTAGTAGTCTGGTTCCGAGGAACCGAACAGAACCTTGTTTCGGTTCTGCTCTGTTCCTACGTAACCAAACCGAATCGAACGGAACCGAACCGTAATAAGATCGTGGAGTTATCGGAGGGGTGGACAAACCTTGATAGATAGTAGATATTTACGGGGGGTTTGTGCTTGGCGCCTGAAACCGACCCTCCGACCAGAACCCTAACCCTAACCCGAACCCTATGCCAGTGGTCAGTGCTGGGATACTACTGTGCTTGGTCAGACTCTAGGTTGACTCGGCCGGCGTGGATGCTGAGCTGGGCAAGACTCTAGGTTGACTCGGGATGCCGTGGCTGGGAAAGAGTCCAAGTTGATTGAGCCGCGTAAAACATACCCTTACGAAGCCAACCAGAGTGCCTAAATAGCTACCTTAGGAAGATCTACTATAATATTAATATCATGCTTTGTCCACTACTGAGTTATCGGGCTCGGATTGAACCAAGCCGTAGCACTTCAAAATTGAAATTACGAGATCCGAATCGTCCCGATCAGGAGGAACGTTCAAGGAGAAAGAACCGGACCGCGGAAAGCCCTGAAACGTTCCGAAGACCACGTACGTATGGATTTGAGAACCGTTCCCGAACCGGGACCGGTAACACGCATCCTTGCTTGAACATGCTGACCTCATTCTGCTTATTTTTATACGTATTGACTGCTGTCTGCTTCCTGCAGTGCTCGTATCATAGGTACAGGGTACAGACGTGTACGTATGTACCAGGTATACTGCTGCATACCATGCATAGCTTGGTGTATCATAGAGACCCGTGGGTTGTACCATGGGGTATACACCTTTCACGACGATGCGGATCGGATTCAAATCGAGCAAGAGGATTCCGCGGGAATGCTTATATTCATGTGTACGACGTCAACTACCGTAAACACGTACGGCGTCGTACGAGTTCTACGAGAACGCACGAGAGCATTTATACGTATAATATGCCTGGTCCTCTGTGTGTTATACATAGGTCGGTGGTCGGTAGTATACGCCTGATGGTCATACATACGTGGATACATTATTGATACGCAAAAATATACATATATACGTGCGTATGAAACGGGCACCAGAAGAGTTGTTGTGTTCTCACATATCACATGCAGAGTACCAGTGAATTCAGAAGTCGTACTTTGTACCAGTGAAGTGGTACTTTGTATTTTGCTTCGTACACTATTGCACAGCAGCAGATGCTCCGAGTACCTTGGAGTAAAGTAAGGCGTATTGGAGATAAAATATTTCAGGTACTTCGTGTACTGGGAGTATTTCGGGGTTCGATACTCCGGGATACTGCTCGTACTCGGAGTATTTCGGGTATGAACACTCTCGATACTGCTTGTACTCGAAGTATTTCGGGGTCCGATACTGCGGGTACTCCTTGTACTCCGAGTACAGTACTGCTCATACACCAAGTACTCCGAGTATTCAGGCCGCCAGTACTCTAATACTCTCAAGTACTCGGAGTACGAAATGTACTCGATACTCGGAGTATACTCGGAGTGTGAAGTACGGTAGGAGCATCTTTGCATCATTTCAAAGACTCGACCATCATTCCTTCCAGGTTCTGGGAGCATGTGACTGGCGTTTATAGCACTTCAAAATTCACAGATGCTCCCATTACCTGGAAGTAAAATTAGAGTATTTTAGAGAAAAAATAATACTTTGTGTACTCACAATATTTCCGTGTTCAATACTCTCGATACTCGGAGTACTCCGAGTAATTTAGATATTTGTACTCCGAGTACTGCTTGTACTCGAGTATAAGTACTGCTCATACTCCCAGTACTCGGAGTATTTGGGCCTTCAGTACTGCTCATACTGCTCATCCGAGTATTTAGGCCACCAGTACTCTAATACTCTCAGCACTCGGAGTACGAAAAATACTAGATACTCCGAGTATACTCGGAGCATCTGTGCACTATAAATACCAGGTACTAGGTATATATTAATATTGCACAGCAGATGTTCCCAGTATACTTCATACTCCGAGTACTGCGTATTAGAGTACTGGCGGCCTAAATACTGGGAGCACTGGCAGTGTGAGCAGTACTGAAGGCCCAAAAACTGCGAGTACTGGGAGAATGGTCAGTACAGAACCCCGAGTACACGCAGTACCCGCAGTACTGAGCTTCAAAATACTTGGAGTCAAGGCAGTATCCGCAGTACACAAAGTACCACAAGTATTTTTCTCGAAAATACCGTAATTGTACTTCAAGGTGATGGGAGCATCTGTGAAATGTGAAATGTTGCACAGATGCTCCGAGTATACTATGCTCAGAGTATCGAGAATTTTTCGTACTCCGAGTACTGAGAGTATTAGAGTACTGATGGCCTAAATACTCGGAGTACTTGGAGTATGAGCAGTACTGGAGACCCAAATACTCCGAGTACTGGGAGTATGAACAGTACTTATACTCGAGTACAAGCAGTACTCGGAGTACAAACATCTAAATTACTCGGAGTAATCCGAGTATCGAGAGTATTGAACACCGAAATACTGCGAGTACACAAAGTACCTGAAATATTTTGTTCTCGAAAATACTCTAATTTTACTTCCAGGTAATGGGAGCATCTGTGAATTTTGAAATGCTATAAACGCCAGTCACATACTACCAGAACCTGGGAGGAATGACGGCGGAATCTTTAAAATGATGCAAAGGTGCTCCTAATATACTTCACACTCCGAGTATACTCCGAGTATCGAGTACATTTCGCACTCCGAGTACTGAGAGTATTAAGAGTACTGGCGGCCTGAATACTGGAAGTACTTGGAGTATGGCAGTACTGAAGCCCCAAATACTGCGAATACAAGGAATACCTGCAGTATCGGACCCCGAAATACTCCGAGTATGGCAGTATCTGCAGTGCAGAATCTCGTTTACTCCGAGTACGAGCAGTATTCCGAAGTACATAGAGCCCAAATACTGCGAGTGCACGATCTACCTGGAGTATTTGATCTCCAATACTCTTTACTTTACTCCAAGGTACTCGGCGCATCTGTGAAATGTTGTAAACGCCAGTCACATGCTCCCAGAACCTAGGAGTAATGACGGGCGAGTCTTAAAACATATGCACAGATGCTCCTAATAAACTTCATACTCCGAGGATACTCGGAGTATCGACCACAGTTCTTACCCGGAGTACCGAGAGAACTAGAGTGCTGGCGGCCTAAATACTGAAAATAGCTGGGAGTATGAGCAGTACCGAAGGCCCAAATTACTGCGAGTACACGGAGTACCCGCAGAATCGGACCCCAAAATATTTGGGGAGTATTCGCAGTACCCGCAGTACACAATCTCGAAATACTTCGAGTACTCGAAGTATCCGCAGTACATAAACCCGAAATACTGCGAGTACACGGAGATGTTAAGTATTTTTCTCGAAAATTCTTTCCTTTACTGTTTGTGCACGTATTGTGTCACATATACACCAATCAATAGGCGAGTTTCAATTATATTATTATTGGTTGGGGGTGGCCTGTCGCAATATCATGCCTCGCCTTACCGCACCCTATCAGCTAACTGGTACTCGTGTGTACCTACGTAGGGCTGTTGATAGAAACAGGCAGTAAACACGTTTACAGGCAGTCAGTCGTAGTCTACTTACAAGTATGTTCGTACCAGTATCAGGTATTTAAGGTACGACATTTCATGTCGCTGCACTCCCACTCTTACACATTATAGGCTTAGAGCTTAGAGCACACAGATATTAATAGCCTACTATGCCGGGAAGAAAAGCATGGAATTCAACACACTGATGTTGTACACCAGCATCACCAGGTACTGCTACGTACCAGGTATTATTACGAGGACTGCTGTGTCATGTGTACGTTCACGTTGAAGCAAACCGTTCTTTCCACCCGTCGACGTGCAGCACACCCACGTATTGATACTAGGGTACAAGAAGAATCGGCACGGACACTGGGTGTGCTCGATGCCGACGGGTAGAAAGGAAGGTTTAATGTGAAGAACACACACAGGCAGTGTACGGTGTACAGTGCACGGTACACGGCGGTGCAGATGCAGATCTGTATGATATCATGATGTCTGATCGTTCAACTTTCAGATGACGAGCGTCGATTCGAAAATACATCATAGTCGAAAACAAAAATTATTATAATAGTCATCTTTTGCTATTCGCCGTAGCCAAAAATAAATTAAACGGCTTTTTACTTAGTTTTGAGGCGTATATTCGCGCATAGATCGCATTTTTTTCGCCTCCGGGGGCCCTCCCGGGGGACCCTCCGGGGGCCCCTGCGGAGGGCTTGCGCGCCTGCGGCGCGCAACACTCTTTGAGCCGCCTGTTGCGCGCAGCGCAACAGACGCCGAACCACTAATTAATGCCCTGGTATCTACGAGTTCGATGAAGAGTATCGTATGTACGTACCTGGTACAGCAGCAGTAGTATATACGTACGTACTCGTAGAGATACGGGCGGCGAAGACCGCGACATATACTGCCGCTCAATGCTCTGGCCTGTTCTGCTGTATGCTGTATGTATGAACCTAACCTGTCCTCAAAGCCTAATAAACGATGCCGCAGGTGTGATACTTTTCTATGCAAACAAAACGAGCACAAACAGATAACAAGTGCTTCGTCGTCCTGCTGCCGCTGCTGTATACCCGGTACCTGGTTATATACCGGTACAAGCAGTACAGCAGTATTCACGGGGGGACCATAGTAAATAGGACCTACGGTACACACAAAAACCTATATAATTCCTTCTTTTTACTATTAATAACAATATGTGGTCCTGTATACTATGGTCCCCCGTAAATAGTACAGCCAGCAGTCTGCTCTTCTTACGGAAACGCGAGAACCACCACGAATGACGTACGTACGTATGATATGATACTGCAAGAATTAATCTATAGACAAACAAAAACGGTACCTATGATATCAGTACAACAGCAGCAGCAGCAGCAGTGTATACTTGGTGTACACGTGTACACGGACTGTACGTGCGCGAACATGACTGCCGCTTCAAGGTCATTGTTGGCAGTGTGGTATTGACCTCTCTTGGGGGTTGGGGGGGGGGGGGGGGGGGGGGGGTTGCACAAGAAATGGGGCGTGGATAATAAATAAGATGCAGCAGCGGGGAAACCATTTGCTGCTGTGGCGAAAATTGGTTTCAGTTTTCTTTGAGAAGTACGCCAGCACCGACAGCACACCAAAACACAATGTCTGTGCTTCTGATCGCATCTCTGTCTGTACAGCAGCAGTACGCGTGCCGGGTGCCACGTAAAAACATACTGCTGTACCGGTACTCGTAGTCTACAATACTCTGTCTACTGTCGACAGCAGTAGACTACTGCTGTTGCACTGGTTAGACTACTATTAATATTAATACTATTAATACGTCTCTTTCCCACCTTGCAGCCTTGACCAGGCACAAGCTCATGGGGCCGAACCTCCTCAGGAATAGATCGAGGTGCCTGGCGGTCACGACCTCGCTGGCCGCGGCCCTTGCAGGGCTGCCTCGATCAAAGGCGTACCGCAGCACCATCTCCGCCGGGGTGCACTGGGGCAGTTGGGACACCAACCCTGTGTGGCGTCTCCGCATGAAGGTCTGAGAGATGCAAGGAGCACAACAAGCAAGGGACAGAACACAACAAAGACGGCCAGGACGTAACACATGCATGCATGGTTTTGTGAGAGACAGGTGCAGGGATTGTATACCAGCCCCGGAGTGCCTCGTACAGTTTCCATTAAAACTATTAATAACATAACTGAATAGAAACACGACTCGTACTTTCACATAGCTACCTGCGCAGCTGCGCGTTGCACACTACTCTGTGGGCCGTGGTTCGATGATGAGCCCCGGCACGCTCGTTTTCGGACAGATTCTCGACACAAAAGATGCTCGAAATCGAGGTGCATCGTTAGTGAGAGCAGCTGCAGCAAGCAGCAGCAGCAGCAGCACAGCAGCACTACGAGGGTATATAGCAGCAGCAGCAGCAGCAGCAGCAGATTGAGCAAAAACACACGAAAACTGAAGAAGAAAAATAACAGGGGGGCCTGCTTTGTGCAGAGATAGCAGCAGTATTTGAGAGTTTATCCGTTCAGGCCACACGCGACAGCAAGCAAGCAAGCGACCTCTCAACAACCCGAGCAGACAGACGTGCAAAATAAGAAACAGGCGTTTGACGACTCATCTAGAAGGCAACGCAACGCAGCCTGCTTTTCAAGTCGACACATCTATTATATAGCAGCAGCCTGCCTTTTCGAGGTTCATCATGTCATGATGGTGCTTCGAGAGCCGGAGGGCATATGCGGGCCAAAAGGAGAAGAAAAAAAGCCATGTCTTTTCACACACACTCAGACAACTAGAGAGCTCGCCCCCCCCCCACCCCCTCCCTCATCACGCACCACGAACATAGCAGAGAAAGTGTCCCATGATGCCGTGCGGGCGCCAGTCGTGGCCTGCACATCGTCCCAGAACGCCCTCGCGTCCACCTCGTCGCTCGCCTCCATGCGCACAACCACCAGCGCTCAGCAGCAAGAACCACAGCAGCAGCAAGGAACAAAAAAGCTGAAGTGAAGCTGAAGTGAAGCTCCCACAGCAGCACAGCGCGAAGGTCACTTTGTGTCGAGAGGCTGCCCCTCGTATTGATATCCCTAATCAATTCACCGCTACGAAGCCTTTTTCGCTCGCTTTGTGCTTCTTCAACAGAAGCTTGCTGGCTTTGCTACACGCGGGCCCACACAGGGCAGGGGGAAGTCGGGTCCAGGCGCACAGCAAGCAGCAGCACAGCAGTGCAGTGTGTTTGCCGACGACGAGCTGACGATCTGCCGATCGATAAGGCCCAAAGAGCCGTGCGATATAAGCGGCTGTGCCGCTTGCGAACCTCGGCCCAGCAGGACAGAGAGATAAGAGAGCTGAGAGAGGTGGTATGATAAATATCACAGGGAGCCCAGCAAGCAGCAGCAGCAGCAGCAGCAGCACAACCCAACAACTAACACAACACTGGGTTGTAGTGTGCAGTATGTGACGAAGTCGTCCCGTTGCGGCCCCTTGCCCCGGCCCAAGTACTTTTCTCGCGGACGAGCCGTCTACGAAAAACGTTTTTTGGGGGTCGGTTTTTGTTTGAAACGTTGAAAAGCCGCAAAGCTGGTTGAGAGAACCGAAAAACTGAATTTTTGATTTTTTCATTGTAATTTTGCAGTTTTAGCCGCTTTTCGCATCCAAGAGGCAGCGTGGGTCTCGGTCCAGTACGTACGTGGAAAATGATTTGCGCCTCATTTTGTTGTTATGTGATGACGGCGGAGACAGAAGTGTGGCTGTGTGTTGCCTCTCTGCTGCTGTGCCTCTGTCGGCCTGCTGCAGTGTGGGAGGGAGAGGTCGATTTGATGACGACACAGCGGGGTATGGATGCAGCATGTGATATGCACCACACACCGAAACCATATGGAAGGATGATCTACGACGCATGTACGAATTCTGCGCATAAAACATGTAGTAGATGAGAGAGCTTGTAGAAGAGATCATCTTCGTCTGGTGCGACGGGTTTGGGTTTCGGCTCGGAAATATCTCCTCGCTAAACGATCTTGTTGCTTGCAACAAGCAGTATACATTGCAGTACGACAACAAACAGCAGCAACAGCAGCAGCGGCAGTGTTGCGGTCACAAAAAGGGCGCACCGTATATATACATACCCTGCTGCTTTACTACTGCTGCTGCTGTTGTTGCGCTCGTTTTCCAACTGAACAGGTGTCTATAGAGCCTCACAGCACAGACAGGCCTGCTCTCCTTGTAAAAAGCTGAAAGCCCAGACTGCACAACAACAACTTCACGGCACACCGATCGGCATCGTGAGGTGTGAACCCGCACGTAGTAGTACCCGGTATCGTACCGGTGCATAAAACCGTCCTGACGGACAAGACGCAAAATTACACATGAAGCGAAACAGCACAGCAGCAGCAGCAGAATAATAGTATTTGAGTTGCCATATCAAAATGGTGGCATGGTGGGGGTGGGGCGGCTTTTTTCGTGGGTTACGGTCGACATATTATACGTATGAGTATTTGATGTGTTTTTCATTGTTGTTGTCGTTCGTTAGGGCCCGTATTAACGAGTATAAAATAAATTCAATTTGGAAAAATAAAAATAAAAATTTGCTTTTCATTGGTCAACACACGCACCAGCACCAATTTTTATGCCCCAAGATCCTAATCTTTGGTGCTGGTGCGTGTGTTGACCAATGAAAAGCGGATTTGAATTTCCAAATTGATTTTTTTTCTTCTTCGTTAAAACGGGCCCTTAGGGCCCGTATTAACGAGTATAAAATAAATTCAATTTGGAAAAATAAAAATAAAAATTCGCTTTTCATTGGTCAACACACGCACCAGCACCAATTTTTATGCCCCAAGATCCTAATCTTTGGTGCTGGTGCGTGTGTTGACCAATGAAAAGCGGATTTGAATAAAAAAAATTCCAAATTGAATTTTTTTCTTCTTCGTTAAAACGGGCCCTTAGGGCCCGTATTAACGAGTATGAAATAAATTCAATTTGGAAAAAATAAAATTCAAATACGCTTTTCATTGGCCAACACACGTACCAGCACCCAATATTTGGATCTTGGGGTATAATCTTGGGTGGTGGTGCGGGTTCTGACCAATGAAAAGCGGATTTGAATTTTTTTTATTCCAAATTGTTTTTTTTTCTTCTTCGTTAAAACGGGCCCTTATACCTCGTAGTGGAGGTCGCGACTTGCTCATCATCACTCCATCATGCACGATGAACCGTATAATACGACAAACAAAGTCTTCTACCAGGTACCAGATATTCCTCCTGCTGGATGGATGGTGGTGCCTGCTTTTTTTATATGCGCGTCCAGCAGGAGGAGTCGGCAATCAAGTACCTCGTGAAAAGCGAATCGAATTCAAACGCGACAACAAGGAGTGCAAGCACACCTCCTACATACTTTACATGTAGTATGTGCGCATACATTGCACATACAATACCTGCATGCATCTCTGCATGCAAAGAGAGGCGGGCCCGGGAGAACACACACAAAAACGCTCAACAGACACATAATACATGATAATCCCGACAACGGGTAACATATACGAGATACGAGATAGACGTGGACGATGCGAGTTGCGAGAAAAGGAAAAACTACGATCCGTTTCATCTCGGGAAAAACGCCGCCTATATACCACCGGCGGCGAAATACTCATTTTATTACTACTACTCGTACGGCGGGACGCCGCCGTTGTTAAATCTTGCGATCCGAAAGGCGCGTACAAAAAACGCCCCCCATTCTCTTGCGCTCTGCTCGTTCTTGTGCAGCGATTCCCGATATCCTTCTTCCACCCTGGCTAGCGCCTGCTTCGCGAACTCTTCCTCGGTCCCGAGTCTAACCGCCAGCGAGACATACCCCTGTGCGGTGTGTTGTTGAAACAAAGCAAAGGCGTACAGCACAGCAGCGCACAAGCAGCAGCAGTAGTAGTAATAGTCACAGTCAGAAACAGTTCGACCAATAAGTATTAACCCATTCAGAACTGGATAAAGCATTCAACACTACTACTACGAGTAATTCTAAGCAGTTTTCCCCATATTCGTGGGACCAGTTCTTAAGGGGTAAAGTACTACCTGTATATATATACCCCACGATAAACGTAGCGTACCACGTAGCATGCGTCTGCTTACAGCAAGGGGTGTTAGATATCATCGTATCGAAAGTTAAAGTTTCGATATATTACATAAGTTGCCGGTCGCCCCGGTGGGCTAGCAGGTAACCACGAAACTTGTTAGCGTCAAGGTCACGAGTTCGAGCCCCCCCGTGTGCATGCCCGTAGGGACTTTTTCTCGCAAAAAATCTTGACTACGAGCAGCTGAAAGCGCGAGAGCGTGAGTTAGCAAAATTCGATGAAAATCGACGAGCGTTGGGAAGGCTGAACCCTCTGCGCGATAAAAAATCAAGGCAAGAACCGTGGTGGGGGAGGAGGGAGAGGAGCCTACTTTGTGACCCCGGATCTGAGTTACGACTAGGGAGGGAGAAAGACGGAAGGAAGTGCGAAGATAATGAATGGGATGGAAAAAAAAAAAAAAAATCGAAATATCGAACGTTTAATGCATGGTATCGAACGTGTTATATACCCTCACCCCCCCCCTGTGGTCTTCATGCTGACACTGAACGAAAGCTTTGATGTTTCACATAAAGAGTTAGCAAAATTCGATGAAAATCGACGAGCGTTGGGAAGGCTGAACCCTCTGCGCGATAAAAATCAAGGCAAGGACCGTAGTGGGGGAGGAGAGAGAGGAGCCTACTATTGTGACCCCGGATCTGAGTTACGACTACTGTACGTAGGGAGGGAGAAAGACAAAATGCGAAGATAATGAATGGGATGGGGGAATTAATAAATAAAAAATACAGCAGTTTATACATACCTGCTCTTCTTGTGATATGATCAGGATCATAAGGACACAGAATATCCTTTGCCAGGTTTGCCTAATGAACTGGTAGGTATTCGCTGGTACTCACGTTTAGAGTTACCTGGTAGAAGAAGAGCAGCTACAACAGTACACGATATATTCCTTTTTGCAAGATGAAAGACTGAAAGGCTGGAGGCTCGAGTTGCCTCGCCTTGGAAACCCCTGGTTTCCATCTAAGATACGCCTCCCAAGTACTACAAGTACGATCCCAAAGCCTGGGGTACAGGCATTTCCACATCATTCCCGCTGTACAATTACACTAGACCACTCTGATGAGCCGAACAGATATGCAGAAATATGACAAATTCATGGAAATGTTATGAGGCTTAGAGTGGGTAGGCAATCGGTTAACCTTTTACCAGTATAGCCCAACGGACTAATGCCGTAACAAATGGCGTCGACGGCAGGCCTCGAACCTGCGCGTGAAATCACAATGGGTTTCGAATCCTGAACCCCAGGGCCCCTGAAAAATACTCTCCCTGGGTCCCCATAACATTGGAACCGCGAGGCCAATTGGCTTTGACACGACGGACCGTATATCCGGTCTGTCCTGAATATCCCGCCGTTCCAGGGGGGGAGGGTGTTATAAAGCTTACTTCGGGTCGGCGATCGGTTAACCTTTTACCAGTAGCCCAACGGACTAATGCCTATGACATCGACGGCAGGACATGTAATGGGTTGCACTGGTCGTGAGTTCGAATCTCACGACCACCATGAAAACGCTTTTTAAAGAAAAGCGAATTTCCTCATGTCAAGAATCTGAAGACACTTCTTCTGGATCCCCATAAACAGGAACCGCGGGCTGGTCACACGCGTCGACCCGTATATCCGGTCCGTTCCAGGGGGGGAGAGTGTTCTAAGGCTTAGAGTGGGTAGGCAATCGGTTAACCCTTTTACCAGCATAGCCCAACGGACTAATGCCGTAACAGAAACCCCGATTCCACGAACTAGACCATGAACAGAAGATGCGGCTCCTCAAAACCCACTCGACACACCTACCTCTGAACGGCAAGGCTACGAAGCCGATACCGGGATTTCCACATCAGTCCCGCAGTACCATTCACTACACTTTCTCACAAGAAACCTGAAATCGGGCTCAGGTTGAATTTTTATTCTGGGCGCGCGCGAAAGCACAATTTCTTGAGGTGCCCGTTCTTATTTTGGTCCCCGAGAAGGCGTTCTTCCTAGTATAGTGCACAATGGATGGTACCTTGGGCACGGGCCAGTCACAGGAAGGGGCCAACTTTCTTAAAGCTTAGACACTGACTAGGCTGGGAGCTTTCTTATTTAGTTTTTCAATATTTCAGGCTGACTTTCTTGTGGGCTACTTTCTTTTGAACGGGCCGATACTCTGCATCGAAATCGCATCGACTAGTTTCTTTGTGTTTTCTCTGTATCGTATTGAACTCGACTCCCCTGATACACCCAACACTATGTTATACTTAAGAATACGGTACGTCAAGCACTTGATAATTTTGGGAGTTAAGAATTAGCTCAAGCTCTATTTTGGATCAACATAAGAACGTGGCCATTTTTTGCGCTGAAAACAGGGTATAGGGTACACCCTGCCTTACATAAGAATTCGAGCCTGGCCCAAAATAAGAGGTTCTTAAGTGGTGTCGCATACTGAAGTCTCTACGTACTTACTTGGCCCAGCTTTGACATAATGGCTGATACCCCGCACTAATTCATAACTATGGCATCTTGCCGAGAAATTTCCGAGGCTGTTGGGGTTAGGGTTAGGCTAACAAGCACAAGGGGCAGCAGCGCACACTATTAATATGTAATATATCAATAGTATTGTTTACGACTTGAAGCAGCTTCGAAGAAATAGTCGATACCCCTCACACTAACTCTTCACTACGCAATCATGCCGAGGAAAATCCCACGCGGTCTAGTTTTTAGGGTCAGGGTCTAAAATCGAATACCAGGTGCCCTGGTATATCTCAACAATTGAGTCGTATAGCCAGGCCAAGGTGTACTACTGTATTCAGCCCTCGCATCGTAAGGCGAATTGCAGTAGCTGCAGGCTTCTCCAGGTGCATGCTCGACATGCGCGCGGGGCGGCGAAAAGCCTATAGAAGCTATCTACCAGGTACCGGTATCGGTTATCTTTGATCCGTCAACACCGTTCACGCTTTCTGTTTTGTGATGTTAAACCGCAATGTTGACGAAGATGGTGTGCTGTGCTTGGCCTTCGATCGAGAGGAGTATACTCCTACAACACAACATGGGTGGCGCGGTTGGTTACGCTGGCTTGTGATCACAACGCTGTGTCCTTCTCCCGTCAGCCTCACAAGCGATTCTTAGTAGGATGCAGCTCACCCTCCATGCGACCCGCCCAACACCTCACGGCGCTTCCACGCTTGGTTCAAGCTAAATCTGCCTGGTCGGTGAGAAACCGACGTTCTCCGCCCCGGCATTGTAGGGGTGCTAGGGTCTATGGTCATACAACTACCGCCATGCATGACATGAGCGCCCCCCTCCAACCTTCCCCCGCGTCAACCAGACAGGCGCACGTGATCGTCGTGAACATAAGATGCGGCCTCCCTCTTGCAGAGCTCGTGATACACGCGTGTTGTCTCGAAGTCTTGTCACGTAGTGTTTTGCACTAGTCTATGTCCACAGCATATGAATGCTCCTTTTGGTGATAGCGATCCATGTTGTATCAGCAGTTAGTTGTGGCCTCGTGTCTCATGTGGGCGACATTTGTACAGGAATCACAACGCGGTACGCATGTACATACGCTAAATGGGTGCGAGGGGGCGGCGGTGGGTAGGAGGGGGGGCGAGGTCCTGCCAGTGATGAAGTGTCCCGAGACATTTCCACGCGATGTGTCGAAGAAATGAAAGACGTAATTAACAGAGAATATCGCGTCGTTCGACGCAGCACCATGCCTACTAGGCACTGCTGTCAACGCCACCGTGTGAAGAAGTTACACACACATAGCAGACGCGCTAACTAGCAGACAATTTACGGCGTCTAAAAGGCCTATTGCCCTCACTGACGACATACCTGATACGGCTACGTAAGGGGTTTATTGCCCGCGTCTTGCATTCCTTCACGCGCGCACATATTATCGCTCGTAGGATGAAGAATCGGTACGGACACTTGGATGGGCTGGATGTCGACGGGTATAAATAATACCAGTTTAACGTGAAGAACAGATACACGCACATACACACCTCGACATCTTCAGCCACAAGGTCGGTGTACCCCATTTGCTTGTACATGGCGAGAGCGAACCTTCCCCTGACGAAGTCGGCCGGGAGCGTCACAACCGGCACTCCACTCGACAGCCCCTTTTTTTTGCAGGTGATGGGGCGTCGGGGCGTCCGGGTTCGCAAGCGCGGCGGATGCCGTATATAGAGCAGCACGACGACACACGAGTAAGAAAAGTGACACTACAATGACTACTGATACAATACAACAATAGCTGGTACACAATACAACAGCAATACGCAAGCTAGCCGAAGCAGACCAGTGCAGGAGGTCGTGATGTCGTGGTATGACCTGGTATCGCGAGCAGTAGCATCGTGAGCGGCAGCCAAGCCACCCCCAGCCGTGAATCATGTACATACACCCTGTACTACGGCGGCTGCTGGTACAGCTGCTGGTACACCGGCCGCTGAACTATCGGTCGGAACACACGGCTACTCTACCTGCGAGGATTTGAGAAGTGGCCTCCTCACCTCGAGAACCGTCAGGCAGCCGCCGTACGGGAACGTGTCGAGAATAACTGTGGCACGGCGAAGAGCGTCCTCGTACAGCCAATGGTGAATGACTCGCAGACGATGGAACGAACCTATATAGATGGATGTGGACGCCGCGGCCGAGATAGCAAGGGGTTCGGTGCGCACGAATGGGTCGGGCACGGTTGGGCTACGCGTTTCTCGCAAGCGGTGGCGTATCTTCATAGGGAGCTTCAAAAGTAATGTGTCCCAAAACACCGAAGCGGTCGAGATCGTTGATCACCCCCAACGCGGGCATTGGTACTAACTTCCGAACCTCCAAGAGCGGGCTAGTGGTCCGTCCTATTGGTTGTACGATATGCAGGCCAGCGGGTGGTGCTGTGTAACCAACAGGTCCCCACCGGGAGGTCCATGGTTCTCGGGTTGGAACTCCTTCGGCGCCAACGCGAAAGAGCCAAAGGTGCAACTTACATTTCCAAACGAATGGCATTGCTGCCTGTGAAGACATCGAGAAACAAACAACAGCATCAACCCTTGAGAATTCTCTCGTATAAAGCCTGCTTATCAGCATCGTCGGAGCTTTCAGACACTTGCCACGGTTAGAGCGTCCAAAGCCTTCATACCTACCTTGCGGAAGAAGCACCTGCCTCAGCCTGTCCCACACCGTCCGCGTCCATTCCTCGTCCCGTGTCTCGTGAATCAAGACCACACAACCAGAGGGGTCCCCGGCGAGGATGCCCGCGATGGCTACGTCGAAATCCGGGTGAAGCTTGAACAGTCGTCCGAGGACGAGGTAGGTCCGAAGGCAGTTCGGAGCATCCGACCCACCGGAGCGGGGCTCCTCGCCGTGCATCACATCGAAGGTAGTATTATCGTTCTTCGCCGCCGCCACCGCCGCCGCTGCTTTAATCACCTTCGCGACATGATATTGAGGGGGGTTTTTGGGGGCGGCGGCAGTGGCGGCGGCGGGGGCGGTGGCGGCAGCGGCGGCGACAGAGGGGACGGCGGCGGCGGCATCAGGTTTGAAGCATTTTCCCACCAATCAACGAGGTGAGCGACACCGCGCGCTGCCAAGGTGCGGTTCGCTATTGACGACCCCGGCGTTGCTGGCGAGACGCCCACCAAGCCAAAATCAAACAGACCTTAACAAAAAAGCGGGAACGAAACAAGGGCGGGAAAAAAAGGTGGGCCTAGAATTTTGACTTGCCCGGATCGCGAAGTTTCGTCTGTGGCAAGCAGTATGTTGAGTCGGAGTCGATTGGCATCGATCACACAAGCCGGGAGGCCACGAAACGACAGAGGACAACACGTTTCTGCATGCTGCCTCGGCGAGTTTTAAACGTTTTTTTTTCCGCCAGCGCTCATCAGGACGTTTGTTTTCGGCGAGTTTCAAACGTTTTTTTTTCGACTAGCGCTCACCACGACGTTTATGTTCACACGCGATCGGTTTGCTCCCAAGGAGCCAACACCCTAAATCACGTTGTTTCGAGACACGGCGGGTATCAGCACGCCTCCCATACACATGAGATGTTGCCGTCGAAACCAGCAATCACGCCCAGGCAAAAGCAGCCCCAAGAGCACATCGATTTTACCAGGGTGAAGAGACCAAGCAATATGCCGGGTGCGGTGTTTTGTTAGAACGAACGAGAATCGAAACCCGCGCATATTATTTTCTTCGTTAGAACGAACCACCTGTCGGAGCTATTCTAGTCACATGACTATAAAGTAGCCCAGCAGCTATTAATAGTCCCTCCAAAACAAAACACGTGGGGGGGCGTAGATTTTTGCGTGCGTAGCTGCAATGCACGCACGAACGTACCCACGCAAGCACCACTTTACCTGCGTGAAGGGCGCCGTGTTGATCACGTCCATTCGGACCATCTGTTCCAGGTAGTCCAGCTGGCCCCCTTCCGTTTCCGCGTCCAAGGACAGGAAGTAATCGATAGCGCCGGTGCTGGGCGTGACCGGATGTCCCCACCAGACACACTGCGCGCATGCATTCAGTTTGAGTTTGACTTTGACTTTGACTTTGGGCTTGACTTTGAGTGTGAGTTTGACTTTGACTTTGAGTTTGAATTTTACTTCAAGTTTGACTTTGACTTTGACTCTGAGTTTGAGTTTGAGTTTGAGTTTGAGTTACGCTTTGTGGGGGTACCCGTGCGGGGATTTGATTTGTTTTTTGTCTAAAAAATCACGAGGGCCCCCAGACCACCATCGAGAGAAACGTTTCGCGCAAAACGTTTTCTGGTGATCGAATCTCGAGAGAAAGCGGGAGTATGTATGTATGCCTATCGCATTTATTTGACCTAAGAAGAAACCAGACCTGAGTGGTACGTAGTTATGTTATGCTTTGTTTTCTTCACTCCGTTGTGACCAAACGCGGCGGTATCCCGTCCGGGGTGGTATTAAACGAATCCTAGTGATAATAATTGACATATTTCGTTCGATTTTGTTTGATAGCTTTCACCGGGCGGTGGCCCTCGTGGGAGGGGGGGGGGGTATGTCGTGCGGGGTAGCATCAATACGATAGGACGGGTTTGGAGCGTTATTGGCACACAAACCCAGGCAACAGGGGGGTGTACATGCATGGTCTCAGTCGTATTACCATAGACCCTCGCATCCTTACAATGTCGGGACGGGGCACGTCGGGCTTTCACCGACCAGACTTCTATTGCTTGCATCAAGCGTGAAGCTCAGCCTGGTGGGGGGGGGGTGTACTCATATCGTGCATGGCCGTAGTCGTATGACCACAGACCCTCGCATCCCTACAATGCCGGGACGGAGCACGTTGGGTTTTCGCCAACCAGGCAGACATTGCTTGCACCAAGCGCGAAGCGCCGTGAGATACTGGGCGAGTCGCATGGAGGGTGAGCTGCATCCTGCTAAGAACCGCCTCTGAGGCGGACTTGCATATGGACGACAGCTTCAATGAGTTAATTTAATTTCTGGTGTTGCCACTTCCTGAATCAGCCTGGGGGGGGGGGGGGTACTATGGCGGGGAACAGTGGGGATAATTTGTACGTTTTGACACTACCGAGCAGGCACCAGCGGGCGGTGTACTCGTGTCATGCATGGCCGTAGTCGTATGAGCGGGGGGGGGGCGGGGGCGTACTCATTTGTTGCTTGCCTTAGTCATTTGACCATTGACCACGCATCCCTTTCGAGACGGAGCATAGTCGTATGAGGGGGGTGATAACAAGGGGGTCGATAGTAACGTGCTTGAGGACGGAACGTGCAATCGCGGCTCAAGTCGTGGCTTGAGGCGCGACAGTGGGCGGTGTCGGGGCAGCAGGCGAAGGGCCACAGGTGAATTGTTATTATCCACGGTGATGGGCCGGCCTCGCAGAAGGGTTCTGCGTCTCTTCCATTTTGTTCTATTTTTGCGGTGCCGTCGCGCACCATTGCGCTGCTTTTTGTGCAGACTCGTGTTTGTCCTGTCACCCCCAGTGGTGCTGTTTGTTGGGTATAGTATGCAAGGCGCACCGCCCCGCCCTGGGGGCGTAGTACCTATCGAACCCCCCAGTGAGCAACGTGACATTTTTTTTTGCGTTTTACTTTTTCTTGTTTTATCACCGGTGGCGGTTTCTTGTGAGGAGGTAGTATCTTAGGCCAACTACAGCTCCCGATGGATGTATGGCTGTGCGCATCACAGCTCGTTGTTTACCTCGCGAGAAGTCGACGAATAGGTTTCAATGTGTTTTTATCGATTGAGATATTGTTTTTTTCAGCAACGACATGACCGTAAGAAAAATACCGAAAAAGGCACCAACTCTCCGTTACGCCCACGTCGCACTTACTTGCGTTCTTCCCACAAGGCACCGCAAGACCGCCCCTGGTGTAAGCAACGCACCTGCACCGGGGCCAGCCTGGCGAACGCCATCAGGTACGTAAGAGCATTCATACCGACATCCGGATACACCAGTATGTCCAGCTCCTCCCGTGCAACTGCCGCCCTCGCCTTGTCTAGCTCCTGAGGAGCCTGTTCGCCGGGTACGTACACGCAGTGACCGCGGCAAAAAAGGATGATATAAAATCGGAGTTGCAAAAGCTGAGGCAAAAGCATGCGACCTGTTCATCTCTGCGTTACGAAGTGCTTGCTTGGCTAGATAGGGCTTGCCCTTTCAGACCCCTCTTCGGAATGTATCCGCCACGCGCCCCTGTACGGTGTTGGTTCCTTCGCCGTGTAAATGAAGTCAGCGTGCGGTTCCTCGCTTGGACGCAGGGCGCACAAAAGCCACCACCTATTGATCGGGCTGCCAGGTATGTTGTAGGCTGCACAAACAAATCACCGTGCTACAGCCCAGCCCAGCCCCTTCTCTTTAGCGAGAGCTTGATCAGATCGAACTCATAAGTCGAAGCGTACGGTACAAGGATGCGGGTGCCCCTGCCTCCGCCCCCCCCCCCCCCCCTCGAAGCGTACGGTACAAGGATGCGGGTGCCCCTGCCTCCGCCCCCCCCGCCCCGACGACAGCTTTGTATACCGCCTCTATACATTACTGTCACCCTCCTTTTGCCGTCGCGTGGGAAACAGTTGTTCCGTTCCAAAAAAGGTTTGCGGCTTACCTGATGCCAGTAATGTACGGCTGATCGCAGGGCTTCGACGACCTGGTCACCCCCCGTTGCTTCGCCCGCTTCGATTCCGCTGCCGCCACCACCACCACCATCTGGCCCGAATACGTGAATTTCCAGGTCGGAATTATCTGCCAGGGTCGTTATCAGCAAGCACATCATCCTTCCGATGGAGTGGTCTCGAAGCAAAGAGGAGAAAAACCCTGGGGAGGGGAGGGAGGGGGGGAGGGGAAAAAGAGAAAGAGTTGTGTTGGCACAGGAAGATCTGTGAACGGAACGGTTTCACCTCGCATGTGGCCGTCCGTGCAAGGCATTACATATACACACGAGGCCGCTTGCTTCGTCCGAGCCAACCAGATGCCACGATATGCTTGCTCGCTTGCAGGTGGCGTGAGTTCGGACGCGGAACGTTCTCAAAGAGGTCTGTGCGAACGGAAAATAAGGTGTGGACCTGACCGCATGAAGGTCTCAGAGAAAGGCCGGAAAAAGCGGCAAACAAGGTGCGAGTCGGACCCATTTAAAAGTCTCGAGGAGGCTGGAGCGAGCGGAGAAAAAATTGGATGACCGCTTGAAAAATGGTGTGAATTCGAACGCTTAGAAGGACTCAAAGGGACTGAGTGGACGGAAACAAGGTGGGAACTCAGACGCATAAAGGTCTGACAGAGGCCGAGCGAGCGGAAGCAAGGCGTGGATTCGGACGCTTAACGGCCTCAAAAGGGAGTTGGCGCGCGCGGAAAGAAGATTTCGGTTTGCACGCCCCGGTGGTCGTCGAAATAACCAGTCAAGCCGTTCGACCGACACTCTTGAAAGCGTATTTTAGAGGGCGATGTTGGTTTTAGAGCGCCTACTCAATAAATAGCCTCATGGTGTCACTTTCCAAACTTGGTTGCGCTGCTACAACTACACCAACCTCAACAACAACAACATCGCTGGCCTGCCGGAGAAAATAAAAGCAGACGTAGATGCAACAGTAGCCGCCACACCCTTGCTCAACCCCCCCCCCCCCCCCCCCCCCCCCCCCCCCCCCTCCCACCCAAATAGATAAAGGGGGTAGGGGGGGTCATAGCATGAGTCCACCGCCCCCCCTTAATAGTGGAAACAACGTAGTGAGCGCTCAGCTGTTAGAGGTGTCTTTATATTAGCAGAAGGAACGGTGCTCCGTCTCGAAAGAGAGGCGTGGTCAATGGCCAAACAACTAAGGCAAGCAACAAATGAGTACGCCCCCCCCCCTCCACACCCATACGACTACGGCCGTGCACGATATGAGTACACCCCCCCCTCTCCACCCCCCCCCACCTATTCGAATCGGCTTCCCCGAGAGTTCCTCTTCTCGCGAGCCCTCTGCCGCGCCTTCGCCGTTGCGGAGGCAGTGCGGCGCCGTATATCGGAGAGACGGAGCCGCCGCATCGTAAACCCCAGCCAGGGAGCTCATGAGGTCGAGGTCTGGGCCGCCCTGGTGCGCCAGGTGGAACGACGTGGTCCCCACCTGGCCTAGGGGGTTCACTAGCTGGCCCTGTCGGCGGGAAGACAACCGCCGGCAGACGACTAGTGAGACTTTGGCGGCATTAAAGCCACCCCTTTCTAACTACTCCCGCTTTTTTTTCGGGGGGGGGACTAACTACTTGGAATTAGTATTGGTTTTCTGCAGGTTTGGAGGGGTTCACCGGGGGGGGGACGGGGCGATGCTCTTTTCCTATTATTAGCATATACGAAGTGTTTGTCGCTGCTGCCATTTATAGTGATAAGTCGGCATGGCGTAGAAGTGTATAGAGGTAGCCTTACGCGCTGTGCTGTCGGGACCATGGGCTCAACGTCGACCGGTGGCGGAGACTAGTGGCGAAAGGAAAAAATCGCTTGCTGGCTGGGAGGGGATGGAATCAGATAGCAAATGTATCCCAGATAACAGCTTTCGGGACTTAAGGGCGATCAAATCGGCTTGAACACGAAAAAAAAATAACCGAATATGTGCATCCGCGGTAGCTAACCGCACGACCCGACCAGAATGCTGCTGTGTGAATCAGGACGCAGTTGGACAGGCAGGGCAGATGGCAGTCACCCTCTCCCATTACCTCCACTATAGGTCGGTCGGTCGGTCGGTCGGTCGGTCGGTCGGTCGGTCGGTCGATCGGTCCGTTGACTCGACCGTTCAGTGCACTTTCTAACAAGTGAACGACTCATGAAAATCATTGCAAGGCTAAGAAATGATAAAATCGCGCTCTCGTCTGTCTCTTTTGCCGGGGCCGAAATCGCGACTCAGTCGCTCGAAAACGCTACGATATACAGAGCCACAATTATATGGGAAGATGTTATGTCCTGTTATATCGCATGCTGGTCGACTTTTAGCTCGACGACAACGATAATAGCACGCTGGTCGACTTTGAGCCCAACAAACGACAACGAATGCTATTATTATTATGGATATAGCTCACCTTGGTCACTCCGGCAAAAATATTATGCCTCAGTATTCGCAAGTCCCTGACCCAGCTTGCGCGGAACTCGCCCATCGCCCGTAGCGATCCAATAACCGCCGGTGGAACCATCGTTAACCCCGTAATGGATGCGGCGAGCCTGGAGTGTGCGTCACATGTATGCACACAAGGACAGCCAGACGAGGAATTTGGTTAACGCGTTAGGTTTCTCGCGGGCCACCCAAACGACGCGTGCAGCAGTTCCGGTTGGGGTGCACCTAATGATATTGAAGCTTCCCATTAAAAGCAGCTAGCTCCCTCTGCATCTCACCCCCAGGAACCAGGTCTCGAAAAACATTTTGCATGTACACCCCCGATGAACAGCCACAACGGCCATACTTAATAGGCGTATCACAAATACCTGTATAGTGAGATTATTACAATACATACATATGGGAGATGGGAGTGCCAATATATTGGCAAGCTCGCGTATCACGAATCACAAATACCTATATAGTGAGATTTGTGGTCGTCCGGGGACACCCGGGCTACATCCCCGGGTTTTCTAGGTGGGTATGGATCTTAGGGTATGACGGATGTTGCTACTTGCTGCTGTAGATCATCGCCCACAGTAACCAGTCTATTCTTCTGTGCGTTGTTCTTCTCGGACTCTCACTGGGCTCTGCCCAGACTTGGGGTGTTCTTTCTTCAGGGTATAATACAATTCACATCCTTTAACTCGTGTCAGCGAGGGTGGTCATCTCATTCAGGTGGTACAGCAGTGCTAGCCCTGAGTTGAGCGTGGTTCATCCGGTTACCTCCCATAGATTGTTACAATACATATGGAAGATGGGAGTGCCAATATATTGGGAAGTTTTTCAGTTGAGGGGCCTGGTCGGTCAAAATGCTAAAGGACAGTCCTCTACCGCACTGTAGAGGAATATACCGCACTATAGAGGCATGGCTCTTACCGCTCAAGCGTGCTTTTTTCCACTCAAAATATGCTTGAGTGGCTCGGGGGAGGGGAGGGGGGGGGTGTACTCCATATTCATGCATGGCCGTAGTCGTATGACCATAAATAAGACCCTCGCATCCCTACAATGCCGGGACGGACCATGTCGGGGGTGTGTACTCATGTCGTGCACGGCCGTAGTCATATGACCACGGACCATGTCGGTGGGGGGGCAGCACCAGAAAAAGTCCCGATGGCGACGATGGTCCTTCAAACCTCTTACGTTGAGATTATATGTAATATTTACAAACCAAACGACGGACAAACGCCCACGTCCGAGTTTCCGTTGTCCTCCGCACTGTCTGTTGCGCGCATGCATGCATGCGTGCATGATCAACGCGCCAAGGCACGCGCGCTAGTTCGAGTACGTCCCTTGTCTTTTGTCATTTGAGAAAATATCGGGTCCCATGGTCTTAAGGTACGCCCCAATTTTTTTCGTCAGTTTCCACGCTTTTTGAGTCTTGTGTCTTTTGGGAAACTATTGAGTGCCTTATCATAGCCAGGTTGCTTCCACGCTTGCGTTGTTTTGCCGTTTTCGCGGTTGCCAGTTACGACCGACGATGAAAAGCTGGGACAAGCACGTTGCCGTACCGCTAATTAGCCGCCCCTAACTAGTAGTTTATCGGGGACAAACAAGACCATGTACCGTCTTCCTCCTAACCTTCCGTCTAGTTTATCGGGGCAAACAAGGCCACGTACCGCCGTCTTCCTCCTCACCTTCCGTCGTCGTTGGTTGAAGGGAGGGACATGACGCGAAAGTACAGCTGGACGGCGGCTGCCGGCCGGCCGTGGTTGAAAGCTATGGCAGCCAGGCGCCTGTCGATCTCGACGGCATCGTCTACCGTCAAGTTTCCGAGACGCGCAGCACGCAGGCACGCTGCCTGCGAAGATAATCGAAAACCAACAAAAAAAATAGATTCAGCTACGTATGGAAACGAGGAACAACAAAAACAAAAAACAAAAACGGTCGAGATTCATAAAAGGGTGTGGAGGAATCGGTTTTTGTTTGGATCTTTGACAAAAGTGGTGTGTAGAATTTGTTTTGGGGCGAGGTGTACTTCATTTTCATGCATGGCTGTAGTCGTATGACCATTGACCCTCGCATCCCTGCAATGCCGGGACGGTTTTCACCGACCAGGCAGACACTGCTAGCACCAAGCGCGAAGCGCCGTGAGGTGTTGAGCGAGTTTGGGGTAGATCATACCGAAACGAACGAGAAGAGCGCCCACTGAGAAGCACACGCAGCGAGCATCAGACGCCAAGTACATGCCCCTATACTAATAATATTACCCTACATATATATAGAATAGCACGCCCTATGTTGCATAGCACCAGACATCAAGTCGACAAAACAGGCTACTCCGGCGACAGGACCAAAAAAACGTCACGCAACAAGGTTGTCCTACAGCACAGGCCACCTGTATTTGTAATAAGAGACAGGAAAGCTGGCTCAGGCTGGATTTCCTTTTTCGGGGGAATGGCGTGGTGCGTTCTATGCTAATTTCAGCATAAAGACTCCCGAATGTAACACGTTTTCCCGTCTTTCTCAGCCTGCCTTTATCGTATGCTCGTTTTCTTACTAGATATGTCCCGTACTGTAATACTTAAACATGGGCCTATTTCTACAGTACAAGACACCTACGAGTAATAAGAAACAGGCCAATAAGAAAGCCGGGCTGGGAATTTAGAGGGAAAATAATCCTTTCTGAGAGTCGATTTCTTGAAGATAGTGTAGAAAGCAGCACCCTCTCTCTCTCAAACAAGAAACCCAGCCTGGGCCAGCTTTTCTGTTCCTTAATATTAGGTGTCCTATACTACTGTATTTTATGCAGTAGCAACTTTGCAGTGAAGTACCACTATGTCCCGAAACATAAGCATCGTTACTTTTTTTTTTTTTCCATCCCATTTATTATCTTCGCACTTCCGTCTTTCTCCCTCCCTAGTCGTAACTCAGATACGGGGTCACAAAGTAGGCTCCTCTCCCTCGCCCCCCACTACGGTTCTTGCCTTGCATTTTTATCGCGAGAAGATTTCAGCACTTTCTTCCCTCGTCAACTCTCGTCGAATTTTGCTTACCCACGCTACAATATGCGCTCTCGACAGTCGGTGTCATTCGAGAATAAAACCCTCCATGGGGAGAATCGAACCCTCGACATCCGGCCCAACAAGCTCCGTGGCTACCAGTTAGACCACTGGGGCGACGGGTCTTATTTAATTTCAATGTACAAAAGGTTATTATATTTCGAGACAGAGTGGTACACCCCTTGCCTTTGTCATATATACTGTATTTTATGCAGAAGCAACTTTGCAGTGAAGTACCACTACGTCCCGAAACATAAGCATCGTTACTATTTAATCTTGATATACAAAAAAGGTTATTTATTTCGAGACAGAGTGGTATAGTATACCCCTTGCCTTGGCGTACTCCAGCTCGGACAAGGAGTCGAAGAAGACCCTGCACGCCGCCAAGCTCGCCGCCGAATCGACCAGTGGCTCCCCTTTCGCCCCGAGTCGCGCGGCTGCCTCAGCTGTGATCCCGTACCGACACCTGCTACAGCAGTTAGCAGCCGACTTTCCGAATTTGAGAGTGCCCTTTTCCGATGAGAATAATATTAATAGTATGCGGGGGATCATAGTAAATAGGATCAAAAATGGATAGTAAAAATTGGGTAGTATATAGGTTTTTGTGTATAACGTAGGTCCTATTTACTAGTATCACTAGTATTTACTATGGACCCCCGTAATAGTCGAAAACATTGTTTTTTTTTTGTTTAGTAAGAGTTGGTATTTCCCTCACAGTCAACATTTATGATACACCTGGAATACATTTTGATGGTGTTATATATCGGTGTCGATTCCATTAAAACACAAGCAAAATCTGCCTCGACAGGATCGTGAGATAGATGGAAAAAAAAAATACCGGTTTTCTTGGATCTTCGATATCTCGAGACATGCCCAATTTCTGCCTTGGGTTTTTTGTCTTGGTGTTACCGACAGCTGTCGCAAAATTTCTATCTTTTACGTTGTGAATTTTGACTGTGAGGGTGGAAGTGACCTCATAGAAAACAAAGACATTATCATTTCTATAATCATTCTCATCGAAAACGCGAATCTCAATTAGCAAAAACCGGGTGGCATTGATAGTTGATGATCAGCACCGCAAACCAAAGCTAGCAGCGCAGCTCAACTATATACCATAGCCGCCGAAGGGCGACCAAGGGCAAAAACTTGACGCAACGATCTTGTTAACACAGCTTGAATACATCTGATGTTGGTCGAGAAAAGTTTGTCGGCTGGGCTGCAAGGCATCGCAAGCAACGATGAGCCTTCCTCCCACGAACACGAACACTCGTTTGATATTTTCGAGAGAGCAACCCTTAAGTATTGCAGAGGCGCGCCTTAACAGCAACCAGCTGCGGCCTCTCTACTAAACTACACCATATACCATACGTACAGGCGAGGAGATGCTTGTACGGCACACAAGACCACCAGGGAAAAAGTTAAAAAACAAAAATGGGTGAATATTTCTGCACCACCACCACCAAAGCCCAGGCACCCCCCCCGTCCATCCGTCTCGAAAGGGATGCATGATCAATGGCCAAATGACCAAGGCTAGCAACAAATGAGTACGCCCCCCCCCCCCGTCGGTTCTTCAGCAGATGTCAGCTCACCCTTCATGCGACTCGCCCAATACCCACGGGCTTCGCGCTTGGTGCAAGACAATGTCTTCCTGGTCGGTGAAAACCGCACGTGCTCCGTCCCGGCATTGTAGGGATGCGAGGGTTCTATGGCCATACTGCTACGGCCATGCACGACATGAGTACACACCCCCCCCTGCACCGTCTCGAAAGGGATGTGTGGTCAATGGTCAAATGAACTAAGGCAAGCAACAATGAGTACCCCCCCCCCCCCCCTCCTCCCCCCTCACAACCCCCCTATATTTTGTCAGTGCTGTTGTTGTAGTGGACTCTACAAGCGCACCTGGTCGTTTCAGGGCAACCGGGACAATCCACGGTAGCCTGCGGGCACGATACGCTCTGGCTGTCCAGCCTCCCATGGCGGTACACCTCCAGAATCTCACGCCGTCGCTGAAGGACCACGGTGTTACACGTGGAATCCGCAGCCTCCAGCCAGTCCCCTTCGACACCTGCTCGTAGCAATCAAAGACGACCGTAACGTGGAGACGGTTTTTGCTCGTTTTTTTTAAGGCGGTCGGTCATGCATGCGATACGAGGAAAAATCGAAAAACAATTGAGATGTTTTTTTTTTTTGTAATAAGAGAGGAATTTTCCATGGGCTGCTGTAGCTATACCCGATTAACGGGTTGTTAGGAGGGAAATACCGCAATATCCCGACTAGCGGTCGAGCAAGAGAGTCTGATCTCAGGCAGACTCTCGCCTACTCTCTCACTCGTTTTCTCCAACAACTTTTCCCAGCTTCGTCCCTACACGGTCATCACATCACAGGATGCGCCCGAGCGAGCGCAAGAGAGTCATGACAAAAGGTCGAGGAGGCATCTACTAAATAAATTGTTTTTGAGGTTCCTGTGATAACCCGCAGATATGCACCAGGAGGTAATCAAAACACGGAGAGATATTACGGGGGACCATAGTATACACTAGTAAATAGGACCAAATATTGTTGTTGTTGTTGTTGTTGTTGTCTTCACATTAAAAACCGTGCCGGTCTCTCTATCCAGCACCTCCAAAAAAAAAGGTATATACTTGTTAGCAAAAATTGGGAAATATATACCTACCTGGTAGGTTTTCGTGTATACCGTAGATTCTATTCACTATGGACCCCCGTCACAGTAGCGTCGTACATACTCGCCACCAGATGGCCAATTTGGTGGCCTATTATGACCTATGTGAGGGTATTACCTGCTGAGCTATAGGGGTAAAAGATCGATCGATTACCCAGCTCAGGGTAATCCTTATAACACTCTCCCCCCCCTCTGAACGGCGGGATATTTGGGACGTCGGTACCGTATACGGCCGTACGTTGACCTACCCGCTTCGTTTCAATACCTGGGGAACCAGGGAGACGCGTTATTTAGGGACGCACGCGCAAGCGTTTCTGAAAAAAGAAATGTTCGAAGTGAGATTCGAACCCGTGTCCTCGACGACGTCAAGTGTGAGGGTATTTATTACCTGCTGAGCTGTAGGGGTAAAATATCGATATTTTACCCAGCTCAGGGTAATCCTTATAACACCTATGATATGTACACACCAGTACCGGCCCTCTGACAAGAAACCATGAATCGGGCTCGGGCTGACTTTCTTAACCTGGGCGCGCGCGAAAGTGCACTTTATCAGGTTGCGTTTTCTATGTTTTCCTCTACTTGTGCACAAGTGCACAATGAATGACGCCTTGGGCCTACTGCAGGTCACCCACAGGAAGGGGTGGCTTACTTTCTTAAAGCTTACGCACTGACTTCGTAGGGCTGAGAGCTTTCTTGTTTTTTTGTTTTCAATTTTTTCAGGCTGACTTTCTTTTGTGAGGATGCTTTCTCCTGAGCGGACCGGTGCTGCCTGTATATATATATATGTGTATTTGGTTTGTATGCTGTAAGTGGTATGATGGGCGCGGAACGTTTGGGGTCTACTGACGGAGCACCTCACCCGTATAACTATATCTAGGGCTGGGCACTGGCACAGTATGTACTGGCAGTAGTAATCTACTGACAGTAGTAATCTACTGGCAGTAGTAGTCTACTACTGGCAGCAGTAGTCTACTGATTGACCTGGCCAGTACATTCGCCAGCATCTTTTTATCGTACATACCCCCAAGAAACACGCCATATTTTATAGCACGGAAATCCACCAATAACTCACTTGCGTTTCGGGAGGAGAGAGGAGAGAGAGGCAACATATGATACTGCCGTAAACCAGTGTACTTATTGATTGTGACGACAGCAGTATAACCGCGTTGCTGACTGATTCAGCCAGTGCCCAGCCCTAACTAATCATCGTACCCAAACATCATCCTTTACAATCCCATTTTGTTTTTTCTTGCGCTTTCCAATTACATTCGTTTTACGTGTGCCTATTACACAGTTGAAGTACCGACCCGCTCACAAGAAAGTAACCCGCAAAAAGTCAGCCTGAAATTTTGATAGAATTTAGAAAGCTCCCAGCCTAGTCAGCGCCTAAGCTTTTAAAGTTGACCCCTTCCTGTGGCTGGCCTTGGCCCAAGGCACCATTCATTATGCCCTACTAGCCGGTCGCCCCGGTAGACCAGTGGTCAGCTTCAAAGGCTACTAGCATTGGTACCCGAATTCAAATCCCACCGTGGTGAGAGATTTTGACTTTATTTGAAAAAATAAAAGAGGAACCAACTACTCGTAACTGCTGAGAGCGCCTTCGTGGCGTGGGTAGGCGGAATCCGGAATCCGACGCAAGTCGACGAGGGAAGAAAGGGCTGAATTTTTCTCGCGATAAAAATGCAAGGCACGAACCGTAGTGGGCAGGGGGGAGGAGAAGAGCCTACATAGTGACCCCGGATCTGAGTTACGACTAAAGAGGGAGAGAGAAAAAGAAGGGCGGAGATAGTAAATGGGATGGACAAAAAAACAACAACAACAACAACTATTATAGTACGGGGGACCCTATAGTAAACACTAGTAAATAGGACCTACGGTACACCCAAAAATCTAGCAGGTATGATATAATATATACGAAGTATGTATTTACTTATTTTTACTCACAACATTTATTTGGTCCTTTCTACTAATAATATATGGTCCCCCGAAATATAGGGAAAACGTTTTCTCGGGGACCAAAATAGCAACGAAGAAAGGGGGGGCATGAAGGGCAACAACATGAGATAGTGAGATACGTAGGTATCATAGTCAGCCCGAGCCCGAGTTCAGGTTTCTCGTGAGAGGCCCGGTGCTGTACGTACATTGTATCGAGTATCCGGAATACTTCGTACGTTGTTTGGATCCGACAACCTTTCTTTCTTTACTATATACGTACATACTTCGTATCAGGGCATTAATTAGTGGTTCGGCGTCTGTTGCGCGCAGCGCAACATGCGACGTAAGTTGTGTTGCGCGCAGCGCAACACGCCTGCGGCGCGAAGGCGCGCAAGCCCCCCGCAGGGCTCCCGGAGGGCCGCCGGAGGCGAAAAAAAATGCGATCTATACGCGAATATACGCCTCAAAACTAAGTAAAAAAGCCATTTAATTTATTTTTGGCTACGGCGAATACGCCTAATTTTTGTTTTCGCCTATGGCGAATAGGACAAGGGGCCTAAAATATGTTCAAGTACGACTAATTATTAAGAAAAAAATACCCCCAAAAAAAATTCTCGCCTCGGAGAAATGAACGCGCAACAAAAAATTTCGCCTGCGGCGAAAAATGTTGCGCGCAACCAGCCTCACGGCGACTGTTGCGGAAAACGGTTATTTTGGCCAAATGTTGCGCCAGCGCAACAGCGCAACACCTAATTAATGCCCTGGTACTGATATACTGCTGTGGTATACGTACCACTTTGGAAACTCTCGGGCTAACAACCGCCGTCGTCCGCCTTATTTTCGTGTTATTTAATTGGAACGTAACATTTAGGGAGTTCGCCTTTTTCCGGGAAAATTTAGAGGGGGCTGGGATTCATCGTGGTGGTCGTTCTACAAAGAGAGGCACTTAGGCGTTTCTTGTTTCTTGACTTTTTTAGCACTGCACCCACGTTTTAGACAAACCATTATACTATTATACTTGGAATTATACTTAAATGTATTTGCACTTTTACTTGTTGTTACTATTGTATACACCCGCGCCCCGTGACAAAGTCGAAACATGCATATTGCCCTTATCTGGAATGGGCAATATGTAGCTTATAGCATCACATAATAGATAGATAATAGGTGGGAGACAAGCCGTTTTGACCGCTCAAATATTAACTCCAGAATGGTCTTACACTTACTGTAGGGGTACAGCAGTAGTATACCCGTACGAGGTAGGCATGGTTGTGTCAGTTCGAGGCCAGTATTTCGCAATCTGCATGGTTGGGGGTTTCGGAAGCTTTAAGTACGCCTTGTCGGCTTGTCGCTTGTCGGCTTGTCGGTTGTCGGGGGCCGCCCCACCTTCCATATTCCACACAGACAGCTATATACATATGGTACGACGGTATCATGTTTATATTTCGGACGTCACACTTCGTTTAGGGCAGCCGAGTGAGAGTGGTACATATATATAATATATATATGTACATATACTTGTGGCACGAAATCCTTGAAGCACGAACACGTTGTTACAGCGCCCAGTCCAGTACCACAAACAAAACTCTCTATCACGTACCACGTACGTACAATGCGCGGGTCGCAGACTCGTGCATCGACCCGAACATAAAAAGCAAGACGCGCAAGGGCTACGACGATAACTAAAACAGCTATAACGCCACTATTCATACTACTGTCTATTCGTACGTAGTGCTACAGCAGTAACTACGGGGGAATGCCATTCATTATTATTACCCATTACGTACGATGCCGCATCTACCGTGAATCGTCGTGTACGGTATGTAATTTTCCTGGCTATATAGTCTAGACCACAAAAACAGAGTATTTGGCTCTGCCCTTCTGATATACCTGGTATATTAATATTAAGGGTACAAAAACATTTTTATGTTATTGTTACAGCAGTCAGTACTATCTGTAGTCCAGGGCGTAAAATAGATGGTAAAAAGTTGCGCTGGCAATTCCCCGTAAATACCGTTTTTTCCACCACGACGAGCCGTAGTATAGGGGCCGTAGTATAGGGCCGTACCTTTTTTTTCGCCGTGGGCGATAATTTGTGCTGCGTGCTTGTTTTTGGCAGTCTGTTTTGCCCCACGGGCGAATTTTGTTTTCGGCGTGTTTTTCGTCAAAATATGTAAGTCTGCTCATTGCCTTTTCATAAGTTCAGCGGTCGTCATTTATTAATAGTGCTACACCTTCCTTTCAAGAAATTGCATAACACAGCAGTGGTCGTCATTTATTAAAAATAATAGTGCTATACTTTCCTTGCAATAAATTGCATAACATTTAAGCCAGCCGGCACTATAACAAGAGGATGAAACAAGCGCGTAAGACGCACATCTTGACTATATGTACGCTTATCATACCTGGTGTGTTAATAAAATAACGGACTCCGGCGGCAGCCCCGGGGGGTCCTCCGGGCCCGCCTGCGGGGGGCGCGCCTCCCCTAATGTATGGCTCATGTGGTGCGGTGCCGCACCACGGCCCCCGGCCGCCTATTTAACGCCCTGCTGTAGTCTAGTGTATCAGGTTTATACTCTGTACTGCTGTGTATCATGCTGTTGGTTGGTTCTTCACCTCTTCCTGCAGCAGCCACGATCTCTTCCTCCATCTCGTCGTAAACAGAGTCCGCCGCGTGTTTCAGTGCCTCCCCGACGCCGACGGCAATCGCTTGGTCACCCTCCACCCCCCAGTCGCGCCACCCATCCTGTTGGTTTGTCTCGCCGTCAGAGCCCGACGAGTCGAGCGCCGCCGCCGCCGCCGCCGCCACCGCCCCTCGTATTCTCCTTGGGGCGTCCTCGGGCGGTACCAAAAGCGCATCGAGCCGGACTGTGAGATCTGGGGTGAGGCGGGGCGAGGTGCGGCGGGCAGTGCAGACGACGATGATCGATCAAATGTATGCATCCACTTGTACTACTCGTACGTACTCGTACTGTACTGTAATTCATACCTGCTCTTCAACATCAGATCATCACGGGTGGCTTATGATAAGTAGGCATGCGGCATGCGGAGTGTGACAGGCCTACAAGTAGCCAAGGGCCTCCCCTCTCCTCTGCTGGGAATTTTCTGACGTCGCCACCGGTAACTACCAGGTTGATAACTGCTGTACTGCTGCTGTACTTGAAGCTGCATCGACGGTGCATTATCAATATCTTGTTTGTGTGCTTGGCAAAAAAGCTCCAGAGATTGAGAGCTACTTATTGTACCTATGTATGATTGGTATGCGCGACATCCCCACCTTTGTGTGCATACATCCTGTGGGAGGATGACACAACGTACCAAGCAGATGAAGGATCCAACTCAACACGCTTTTGCTTTCGATCAGATCACCTGCATGCCTGTGACCTGTGATACGTGTCGTATATATGACGAGTATGCTGGCACGACGCTTTCTGAAGTATTTACTGTAATAGTATCAGTATTACTGTACGTAAACGCAGAAGGCAAATTAGAACGTGACCTCGATCGAAACGCGCACATCTATGATACCTAACTTTCCGTGTCGCTCTGTTGCTAAATTTGAACCAGCCGAGGTGGCCCGCCTACCTATCGTTTGCTGTCGCTCTGTCGGTGAACCTGAACCAGCAGGCGGAGTGGGTATCGGTACGGTGACTGGGATTTCCAACATCCTCGCCGCTAGCCAGGGCTCTTCGCCAGAAGATCCCACCGCTTGGACGGCCGTTGGTATCCTTCCAACTTGCACGAGGAGCAACAGCGATGCGACACATCGTGTATAGCACCGTTGACGTGGACAAGTGCCGTGCATGCCTCACAACCGAGTCACCGCCGCGTTAAAGTTATGGAAACCGATGCCGCGCTGACAATCAGACCTGCACACTGACAACATCGCAAGATACGCAAAATATAGCGTCCCCCCCCCGGTAAGGCCTCGCCCGGTATCGGAGCTCCCGGCATCGAAAAACTAGGGTTGCACCCCGTCTGACTGAGAACCGGGTACCCGGTGGCGGGTACCCGGAACCGTCGGGAACCGGAACCGGACCGGGACAAAAAAATTACCCCGGGTAATTTGGACCCCGGGTACCCGGGTACCCGGGTACCCGGGTACCCGTTGATTGTGCTTTACGGAGGCCCCAAGACTGGGATATACGTTGATTTGTACATACACTGTGCCCTTAGACTCTCCCTTTTCCTTTTCTCCTACAGCCTTCGCACAACACGTTACTAGGGTTGCATTCCGTCTGAGTGAGAACCGGGTACCCGGTGGCGGGTACCCGGAACCGTCGGAACCGGAATCGGACCGGAACAAATAAATTTACCCCGGGTATTTGGAGAGGCAGCCTTCTGCCTTCCATCTTCTTTCTTTGGCATGACTCATCGAGATAATAGACGCAATAAAGTCATTCCCTCCCACCGTCCGCCTTACCATGCCACCTGCGGACCGTTCAGGCCCGCTGAAACGCTAAAAGGGGAGAAGATAGTACATGGTAATCCGGGTACCCGGGTACCCGGGTACCCGGGTACCCGGGCTGAAAGCAGGCCGGGTACCCGGTTCCGGTTCCGTCTGAACCCCCCACAATCCGGTCCGGTTACCGGTTCCAAATTTTGAGGCCGGGGTGCAACCCTACGAAAAACAAACAAAAATGCAACAAAAAGCAAACGCGCCTTTAAGCCTTGCTATCTAGCACTGCGGCAAGGACCAGGTGTGGCACCATAGGAGTCTCGCTGTGGGCTTAGTGTGCAGACTCCGGTGCTGCTCGGCTGCTACGCGGCTGCCGTGGGGTAGAGGCAAGAACTCTACTGTGGCATACATAGCTCTGCGGCTCTCGTCACTCATCACTGGGAGCCGAAAAACCTTCCGCAATCAATGGAATCGAACGGGAGTTTCCACGGCGAGGATGGCGAGGCTGCCGCTGCGGACGCCTTGCTGCTGCCGAAGGTATCTAGCAAGGAGCTCCTCCACCGCCCGGCCAAGCACACCGGAGAGCAAGCAGTAGGTCTTCAGCTCCCGGTGACGACGAAGGATGTCGCCATCGCTGCCGACGCGGAGTCCACGCCGCCAACGGTGTTGGAGCAGGCTGCAGCTGCAATGTTCTACGCCATCGCTAGCCTGATGGTGATCTTCGTCAACAAGGTGAAGCGTGTGGGCTTTTGGTTGATGATCTTGTTCGTTGTGGGGTGTGGGCTTGGGATTGCTCCGGCGTTGGGCTTGCTGCTTGGGGTGGGCGTGCGGAGGCGAGCGGGTGTATCGTGGGTGTCGTAAGTGGCGGAACATGTTGCTTGTGTTGGCGGCCTCGCCAAAATATGTGTGTCAAATGGGAAAGCCACCATGGGCTGAGGTCTATCTATACCCAGAACTTTGCTTCCCTTGTTCTTTCATTCTTTCGTCACGAGTCACGAGTGCAGGTAGGGTTATACGAGTACGTACGTATTACAAGGTTCCCCTCCGGGACGTTCCTAGGGGAGTGGCGCAAGGACAAATCGAAAATCTACTATTAATACAACAACATGCGATATTGTATCATACGCATATCATACAAGGGGTTTGCGGCTGACGCCGCCCGATCAACGAATCGAACCCAAGACCTTGACAGCGATGATATATAAGTAGCGACAACAATGGCTGGAATCTGATGACGCCAAACGAGAAAAGAGCATGTGGACGCTTGGCATTGAGACGATAGTTTCTCGGTGCGGTTGAAAAACACAAAAACCGCGAACAAACTTGAACTCATCATGGCCACTCTCCGCAACAAATCGCCAAAAAACTTCGCACACCAGAATATACCTCCGCTATAAAACCCCTTGAAAGAACAACATGCCTCTAAGAATAGACGCCCTACGAAGTCAACGCACGTCAGGCACTCTGCTTTGAAGAAAAAACAAAGAAGAAAACAAAGCCCACGATACTCAACGCAGATTGAATTGCCCACGAAGCCAACACTGCCCGGAGTCCACAACGACTCAACAATAACTATCTCGTACTAAAAACTACAGGGACAGAAGTACAAAGATAATAAATGGGATGATACGGCTCACATATTCAACAACGAACGCTACGATGCACGACGGAGACTTGCGCAAAGGTGACTGCATTAGAGTATGGATACGTGGACGTATGAAGCGGTGATACGTGGGTAATTTCGATAGATTATAGTTATTATATATGTGATGATGTGTAAAAAAGGCTATTCCCAAAGGGCGCGACTCTACGAGTTCACGACACACCACCAGTTCCAAGCGCAACACAGCCGACGTGCGTGACAGAAAATGATGTGTGTGACGCTAAAAGGGCGAAATAACGCACGGCGCGATGACGACCGATGTAAAAAAATCGCGAAGACTGTTCGCAAAGGGGCGCGACTCTACGAAGGTAGGAGATGGACGGAGACCGATGTAAAGGGGCGCGACTCTACGAAGGTAGGAGATGAACGGAGCGAATGGTTGCACCGTATTCGACGGCGATAGATGAACCGGAGCTAATGGTGGCACCGTATTCGACGTCAAGATGAACCAGTGAGCAGAACGGCGAACGGCTTATCGCTAACGTTATTTGAAAGTGATAACAAGTCTATTGTATACTAGTATTACATAAATACGACGTTATGAAGTATCTGCGTATTACTGCTGTACAAATATTATTTTAAAAACTGCACCTCCTACCTGCATTTTTGGGGATAAATCATACTCGGAAATATGATGGAACCATTACTACTATTGACTCGATCGTTCTTAGAGATTTTTGTTAATGACCCCGCCAAACATTTTATCATATTTGTCAATAGTTTATTGTTGTGGCGCTCAAGGTATGGAAGGTCTATGACACACAGCACACACCGCACAAGCACGCACACGTGACACATGTGGGACACAGCAGTGCTCGTACAGCAGTAGTGGTGGGATAGTATTTGCAGAAGTAGTAGAAAAGGATGCATCGAAGAAGGGGCTGAAACTCTCGACCACACCTGCCTACTACGTAAGAAATCCACTTGGTTTGTGTTTGCTGTTTGTCTTACATATGTGGGGTCTGGGTTATTTCGTCTCCCCGAATTCAGAAAATAAATAATTATCCCCGCACGTGACAATATCCCCCCCTGTATATATATAGCCGATCTCTTCGAGCAAGCAAGGGATAATATATACCTGAGGAGTATATGTGCTTCTGCGCGTCAAACCGCACATTACAGTATTATGTGCCCGAACTCCGAATATAATTAATTAACTCTATTTCTGGTACGAAATACAAAAATTGGAAATGCGATCTACAGTAATTATTTTTTGTTTTGCCCAGATTGCACCCCCGCACCTGAAAATAAATAATTAAACATAAAAAATGATTTGCCCAAATACCGGTACAGTATTATTTGTCGTGGCTTGCGCCAGATGCACGACAGGCCGCACATACACCATGCAAGCACAGGCAGGCAGCAGGCAGCAGCGCAGAAGAGAGAGAGAGGTGTGGTGGTGACTGCTGATGACGGATGCAAGCCTCCGATGAAGCAACCACTAATAGCCACAGCAGTACACGGCGGACCCGCCACAGGAATGTCTGCTGCTTGTGCTTCTAGGCGGGGCTGTGACCTCGTTTGTGCTTGCTGCATATTGTCTGATGTCTTGTAGATTTCTGAAGTGAGCTTCCGGAAAGAAACACAAAAAATATATGTATGTATGAACAGTTGAGGTACGTACTCCTATTCGATCAAAGCGACCATTACATTTCAGGCCAAAGTGAGAGTGGGTCAGTCACACATATCAGCCTTCGACGAAATCCTCGAGCTCACAGCTGTTGTTTTTTTTATTTTTATTTTTATTAATATCAGCACAACAGAATGGTAGATGGTGGATTACGGACCGCTTGCTCCGATAAACACAGCTAGCCACAGCAGTACAGCGCAGATGGGTGTGTCACCCACGCACGGTGTTACCTGCTGCTGGTGCTTATGCAGAGTAGTAACGTTGTTCTCTCTGCATGTTCTGTTTCTACCCGTCTGTTGTATACCGATATGTCTGCGCTCTCCTGTGTGTGCTCATGACCAGCTCGTTAAATCAGGGCAAACAGGACATTACGTATTATTTACTGGCACCTACGTACAAAAAAAGCCTCACGCAGAGAAACCAGGGAAATCGGCTTATCCACTCCCGCGGGAAAAAAAAGTTTGAGCGCCCGCCACGCGAGCTGCAGTGCTCGGATCGAGCTCAAACCTCGACCAATGTGTCCGGCCGGGCCTCCCGTGTCGGGGTACTTAGCGTTTTGCCGAAAAGTGCTCGTGCGAAGAGAAAAGTTGTGAAAAGTGCGAAAATTTCACAAACATAACTATACATATACGAATAAGTGTACACAAGACCGAACGTATGGCATGATACGTACGAATGGCCAATTTGTTCTTCAATCAAGTCTTCAAGCAGGCTATATAACTCTCATGCGTGTACCAGGTATCAGCGTACCAGTGTACCAGGTATGTATGCAAGAAGGGTGGGAATGAGGAGCGTGACAGACGCCTTCGATTTGGTCAAACTCCATTAAGGTGTAATTCGTACAGAGTACGTACGCGCTGGCGGTTCTTCTATTTTTACCGCTGTGGTCCAGTTCCAGCAACAGCAGCAGTAGCCCGTACTGTAGGTGCGTGCGGTCGTAGGTGGAGTACCGCCAACACCCAGTATCGAGCACTAGCCTCTGCCCCGAGTAACCCCCGGAGACGAACCCGCCACTGGCTCTCGACATCATGACCACGACCCTCTATCGCATCATATAGAGCTCTTCGATGCCGTGTGGTCCTTTCCGACGTATCATGCACACTTTGCATCGGCTTTTGCCCCCCCCCCCCCCCTGCTCTATTAGAGTAAAAACGGTGCTTGCTCCGTCTCGAAAGGGATGCGTGGTCAATGGTCAATGACTAAGGCAGGCAACAGCCTCAACTCCGCACAAGGGGAATTATCGTATCAGTAGTGTCGTATATGGTAAGGCACCACGAGGCAGATACATAGTAGTACCCATTGCTGTCTCTGGAAGTGGCCACACCATAAATAAAATTAGTTTCATGGAGGCTGTCGTCCATATGCACAGTCCGCCTCACAAGGCGGTTCTTAGCAGCGGATGCTGCTCACCCTCCATGCGACTCGCCCAATAACCTCACGGCGCTTTCCCCGCTTGGTGCAAGCAATGTCTGCTTGTTTGGTAGAAACCCAACGTGCTCCGTCCCGCATTTTAGGATACGAGGGTCTATGGTCATACGACTACGGGCCGTGCACGACATGAGTACCCCCTCCCCCCCCCGCGTGCTCCGTCTCGAAAAAGATGCCTGGTCAATGGTCCAAACGAATATGTCAAGCAACAAATTTGATACCCCCCCCCCCCCACCGCCCCGCCCCCCCTCTCGGGTCTCCTGCGCCAAACCAAACACTCTGCTCTGGACGACATGTTGCCACAGCTGGTGTTGACCACCATGAAGTTCCCGAGCTTCTTCTTCATAGCGCTCTCCCAGTTCACCTCGACCGTCTTCGTCGTTAGCGTGCTGCGCGTTTTGGGCTACGTAAAGGTGAGGCGTGGGGCGGGGCGTGCATTCGGGTAATTTCACTCCCTCCGTGGTTTCTGCTGCTGTAGATTAAAGTGTTTCTCGTACGTTGATATCGAACGTCCGTCCTAGTCCCTTCAGGGCCACGCTCCCGCTTTGATGGCATACTTCTTGGAATTAGAGTCACATACATGTCTCTGTACAGTGCTATACTTGAAGGGCTCATGATAACCGGACCCCAATTAGAGCGCGCCGCCTCCTGGCGACTCCCCAGACGACCTGAAAGGCGTTTCGCAGAGGGGGACGGTTACGAGGACGGACAGTGTGTAGAGTAGATTCGGCTGTTTTTTAGTCGTTGTGTACTGAACTGCTGTATTGCCGCCGTTGGACTGCGATAAGGGGCAGAAAGCGTACGCACGGTCCTCGAGCGGAAAGCTTACAACAAGAGGCGGTATCGTCCGATGCACGTCGCGGCTAGACCCCTTGTCGTTGTTGTTTGTTGTTGCTGTTGTTGCTGTTGTTGTTGTTGTTGTTGTTGTAGTTGTTGTTGTTGTTGTTGTTGTTGTTGTTGTTGTTGTTGTTGTTGTTGTTGTTGTTGTTGTTGTTGTTGTTGTTGTTGTTGTGGTTGTTGTTGGTGTTGGTGTTGGTGTTGGTGTTGGTGTTGGAGTTGGAGTTGGAGTTGGTGTTTGGAGTTGGTGTTGGTGTTGGTGTTGGTGTTGGTGTTGGTGTTGGTGTTGCTGTTGGTGTGTTGGTGTTGGTGTTGCTGTTGCTGTTGCTGTTGTCGTTGTTGTCGTTGTTGTTGTTGTTATTGAAAGCATTTGAGTCATTCCCACCGCGGTGTGTACTTGACGCCGCCCGACAAAGCGCCATATATGACAGCCGTGAGACAACGTGTATTGTGTATTTGTGCTATCACGGGGGACGATAGTAAATAGGACCAAATATTGTTACTAAAAATAAGAAAATATATAGGTTTTTGTGTGTACCGTAGGTCCCTATTTACTAGTGTTTACTATGGTGTCCGGTATTAGTAGCATACGCGTACGACGTAGCGTTGAGCAGGTATGTACGCATTGTCGCTGCTTGTATCTGACCGTCTTACCGGGTTAAAAGGGCGTGCTGGTGCGAGTATGGGAACCGATGTTCGGGGTCTCTATCGACGTCCCCTTTTTCCATCTCTGTATGCATTCCGTGGAATGCTACCGATGCACCTTTAGGAAAAACCACTCATCAGAACGAGGCATGATTATCGTTTCCTACCATGCCGTCGGCTCGGTATATCCCTTCGTACCAGGGGGTATGCTGTGTATGACGGTCAGTGCAGCAATAGATGGTAGCTCTGGGGGAACCATGGACCCGCGGAGCAGCGCGTGGTGCGACATACCGACAGTGGGTGTTGATAGCCATGCCGTCGGTAGTGACGACAGCGCTCAGCATCTGAGGACGACAAGTGCCCTGAAAATCTCGTGCTGTAGCTGCACTGGTTTGGGCTTCCAGGCTGGTATTATTTTGCAACGCATCGTTCGAGGGTGGTCACGATGGGTTTGTGCCCTGTTGCTCCTGACCTGCATCTCGTGTGATTTGATGGGGTGATGTTTCTTGCTCTCTCTCGCGCTGTCTCTCTCCCCCTCTCGCTCTTCCCCTCCCTAAAGTGATCCTTCCCTTCCTCTTTCGCCCTCTCTGGTTATCCCTATTATGTCTCTTTTATTTCTCTCCGTTCATCTCTCTTCGTGTTCTTCCTCTCTCTTCTTGGTCTTTCGATGAGGCCACAGCTTGCCACCTTTGACCAGGCGACCGCTCGGGCCGTCGCACCCCTGATGATCCTGTTCCTCCTGAACACCGTGTCAGGCCTGGGTGGCACGCAGCGCATCAGCCTTCCGGTGCGTCCCCCCGCCTTTTGCAACGGTATGCAAGCAGACAGACAGTATGCAAGCAGACAGACGGGCGCCTTGTTGCCCCCTGGGCTGTCTACAAGTAGTGGAGGGTGGACCGCCTTTGTATTACACAATAGCAGTGTGTTCGCGGTAGCTAGTTCGCGGGCATGGATTGATTGCTTCGTGATTCGGTTCGTATTGATCTCTCGATCGATAGGGTTGATCGGCGCGGGTGAGCAGAGCTCTGGTGCACGGGAAGAAAACTACGCCTGCACACCCTGAAAAGGGAACAGTGAGAAGGGGTCAGCACCGGCGGGAGCTTGCCGACCCGCAGTGTAGTAAAGGCAGGTGGGGCCTTCGCAGATAAATTTGAGTGTGACCATTGGATGCTGCTGAATTCGCGTGGTCCAACGCTCACGCTCAAGCCCTGTGCGAACGAACACCCCTGCCCGCATTTCATCTAAGTAGCGCCGTCAAGCTCCCACCGTTATTATTGACTCTTTCTTCTTTTTGTTTGCCCCCCAGGATTGGTGTGTGAGGTGGAAGCGCTCCCTCTCAAAGCGCCCCGCCCCCCAGGGTTGGAGGCGATCTCCTCTAGTGCACCAACTCTGATCGTCCGCTCTATACTCCGTGTTACTACCATGACATTTCTGTCTGCTCTGCGTACTGTCAAGCCAGCAGCGTAGTTTTTGGTTGCCGTACTGGAGCGTTCGCATTTCGCTCGTCGATCGGGATTTGTCTCGAACACGACACGGCAAGGACGCTCGGGCTTTTTGCTGTTCATACCGGTTTCGGCCCCGCGCGTTTTCACCTTACGTACCTCTCTCGACCTTCGTTCGCCGCACTTTGCCCCCCCGCGCTCTCCCCGCTCCTGCAGATGTTCACGGTTCTCCGGCGATTTAGCATCTTGATGACCATGCTCATGGAAAAGTTCGTCTTGAAATCGGTGGTTTCTCGCACAATACAGGCGAGTGCTTTCGTCCCTCCCGGCGAACACTGACTGCTGGGTTCAAATGTCTTCAGCAAATGTGCTCTTCTTCCGTCTGTCCCGGCGGCGGATGCCATTTTTCCGCGAGCATTTCTGACGGGGGGGGCGGCGTACCGTGTAAAGGAGGATGCTGCTGTTGCTGTGTCATGTAGCGCGCGGTGTGCTGACACGTGATCGCCCCGAGAGACGAACCGTCGGGACGCGGTTTGCCTTGCCGTGCTCGGCTCGGATGCCGTGAGAGGGCTGCCTGTACCTCTCGCCTTGTATATACGTGCGCCAGCCAGGGAAGCCGGCCGCGACGGATGGCGACGGAGTGTCGGGTACAGACGGAGTGTCGGGAACCGCACACCACGCGCAAGCGTGCCCGTGGGGTCGATTTGGACCGCGCTGAAATAAAATTCTTCGGAAAATGATGTGCTTCGCAGAAATTCTTGTGTATTTTGTCTCGGGCGTCCTGGCTGCTGACTGATATTATAATTTTGACACAACCCTCGTGTCAATGCTAGCAATGTCTGCCTGGTCGGTGAAAACCCGACATGCTTCGTCTCGGCATTGTAGTGATGTGAGGGTCTATGGTCATACGACTACGGCCATGCATGAAAATGAAGTACCCCCCCGTTTCGCCTGTAACATACCCAACCCCATATCCCCCCCGCCCCGCGACCCCCTCTTCGACTCCGCACCCTGCAGGTTTCGGTTGGGCTGATGATCGGTGGTGCCGTAGTCGCCGCCTTCTTCGACCTGAAGTTCGAACTCGGTGGATACCTCATGATCCTATCCAACGACTTTTTCACGGCCGCGTACGGCGTCTCCATCAAGCGGGCTCTAAACCTGAAGATTCCGCAGATGAGGTATGGTATGCTCCATCACCCCCCCCCCCGCCCACCGCCCCCCCGTCTACCTGCGCTCACCGCCGCCCAACGAGGATGCACGCAAAACAACCTGCCTCGAAATTGTTCCTGGCAAAATTCTGCTTCGCCGCGCAGCTCTACCGAGCGCGAGACGATCGATTATTTCCCCTCGCGACGACGTTTCAGACTTCGAGATGCACTGAAGGAAGGCAGCGGCAGCGGTAGAGTCGTTATTCCCCGGCCGTAAGGCTCGTCGTGGGCGCGGCTCTCCCGGCGGCATCGACTCTGGCTGGATGGGCCTCGGCATTGAAGTCTCCCGGCAGCCAGAGACGTTCAATGGGTTGACATAAAAAAAGAACGGAGATAGATGCAAGGGAGAAGAGGCAGGAGGGACGCGCGTCACCGAACCTGCGAGGCTCGAGGAAGCCCCGCTGCAGAACATGCCGTCCATTCAGGAAACCAACCGGTTCTGTTGTTTAAGCTCGTGCAGATCCTTCCAAAACGGCGCTACTACCCTGTCCGACGCCTTATTTGTCATGCCACAAACACTTAAAACACTATTTTTCTCACTTTTTGTTGACCGTCTAAGTGTTTATGTACTTCAACCCTGTTTATGGGGTCCTGAGAGTCGCATAAGAGTATGCAGGCGCCCCTCCCCCGCCTTGCTCTTGACGCTTGTTGCCTCGTTTTTTTCCGTAGCGCACATGTTGCAGCCACCCTCACTCGACGCTTTCTCTTCTAGATGTTGCTGCTGCGCGATTTGTAGGTGCCTCCCGCGTCCGGTCTTTTCTATCGACAAAAAAAACGTTTGTTGTGTACAAGGTATTTTTTATTAACGTGTTCCTGCTCATCACAACCGGACCCGATAGGACCAACCCGAAGAGAGACTTCAATTTTTTCGACTGGGCAAGGATAAACCACCTCGATAACCCACCTCCAACGTTCTTACCCATGGAGGTTCGTCCGCGTCGACGTTCGCCCGAGGTCGATTTACGCTCGTCTATATATTTTCTGATTCGTTTTTTTTTTTCTCGCGCTGCTGTTGTTGTCGGTTTTCGTCCCGTCTCTCTCCCTGCCATGCCGCTCAGTCTGCTGTACTTCAACAGCTTGTTCGGCGCGATAGCCATGTCTTTCGTCGTACGGACGATGCCGGGCGAGTGGAACAGCATCGTCAACTTCCAAGGATGGCGGAATTCCACCTTCATCGCTCTCTACCTGTGCACGTCCTTCATGGGTGAGAGAGAGAGAGGGAGAGATCACATGGCGCGCGAGCTTCCGAGACCACCGTACGACCTCTGCCGGTTACGCTCTTGTAGTGATTGATTGATTTATGCATGTCGTTGCTGAAAGGGGGTCAACCCTTCGCTTGGGTTTTTTCTGCGCGCGTGGTCTTGTCTCGCGCAATCTCCCCCCGTTGTCGTCGCCGCCGCCGCCGCCGCCCTCGCTTCTGCTGCGTTCGTGTCATTTTTCTGAGAAATCACGTTGCTATCGTACGCAAGCCGTCGTTTAGCCGTAGATAAGGTATGTACGCGTATGTTGTAGGTAAAAAGTCGACCTGAAACACGCGCCCCGGTTTTGCTCACCCCGCGTACGCCGTTTTGTCCCTGTAGCGCTTCCTCCTCTCTGGTCGAGTGTTCTTTATCCTGGTTTTACTCCACTTGCCTGCCCTTTTTCTCCTTGAAAAAAGCGGGAAACTGACTTTAGTTGATCCGTGGTCTATCCTATATAGCTCCGTGGTCTATATATCCTATACGTCGTATACGACCAGGAGGTCGGAAAGACCGGGGTTCAAAACCCACCAAAGTCGTTTTTCCGCCTTTTCAGGGAGAAAAAGGGAAAACAAGTACGTCGACGGAACCACGATACAATATCACTCGACCAGAAAGGGTCGGAGGTGGAGTGCATCACTATATAACAAAAAGGACGAACGCTGCACGGCGTGAAGAGAGAAAACCAATATTAAGGAAAAGTCGGGCATTGATTAGGTAGGGGCTTGATCAACTACGGAGGATGTTGTCGGCGGGAGGCCGAATCGAGCCCAAAGGCACACTTGTGTTGTTCGTTTATTGATGCAAATTAAAAACAACAGCTGTGAGATCGAGGATTTCGTCGACAGTCGTATTTGCGAGCTGTGTCATCGAACCGCTCAGTCCGCTCACGAGCACACGCAAGCGGTAAAATCAAGCCAACCCGGGAAACCCAGGGAAGATAAGTGTCTCTGACGCCGCCGGAGGTCGATATTGGATAGAAGGGAAAACGTACCAGCCTACTCAGTCGGCGATGATTGGCTAGGCTAGCGTAGGAGGTTATCCGTTCTGTCATGTGAGTAGTACGGTAGGCTATTAATAGTGGGTAGAGTAGTGATATTGCCGTGCAAACTTTGCTCGTCTATTACCCGCCGTGCCCCTTGTCTCTCTCCTGAATGCTATTTGTTTCAGCCTCAACCAGAATCGCTCTTTCTCGTACTCGTACGTACCTGGTATGTATCCCCTTACCCAACATGCCTTCCATAAATGTCAAGCTTCAATCCTCCTCCACAAACCCCAGATTTCCTACGTTTAATCTTACACACCGAAAGCCGAGTGGTGTTTTTTTTTTTCTCTCTACCTCCTCGCTCTTCAGCTGCTGCAATTGTTGCTGCTGCTGCTGCTGCTGCTGCTGTGGTTGCTGGTGCTGCTGCGGCGGCGGCGGTGGCGGCTGCAGCAGCAGCTGCTGTTGTTGCTTCTGCTTCTGCTGCTGCTGCTGCTGCTGCTGCTGCTGCTGCTGCTGCTGCTGCGGCTGCTGCATCTCCTTCTCCTCGTCCTGCTTCTTGATTTTGTTATCTACTACTAGTAGTACACCCCCTGTGGCTGCTACTACTTCTATGTTGCGGCTGCCGCTCTTCTCGGATGCCGACAGAATGCATGCAGAAGAACCTGCTGGTCTTCCTGCATCCCCACCAGCAGCACCAGGCGGCGCCGTGGGAGCAGAGGAGCCCTGCTGCATCGAGCAACAGCCACAGGGGGCAGCGGGCGAGAGGGCGGTGGGGCAAAGAGGCCAAACCCTCAGCTCAACAACAACGAGCGCCTGTGGATGTCCCTGAAGGGTCTATATATATAGTTGGCGCGGCAAGTCAAAATAAGTGCACAGCAAGTGTTTTGGCGAGGAGCTTGGTCCGTGGCTGGGAAGGGGGGTTGCGTGGTAGAGTACGAAAAAAAGGGGTCGTGTTTTGTGCACAAAACTAAAAAAAAAATCACACGAAAAAACACAAACAAATCCGTTCCAACTTCCCAACCATCAGGAAAATGACATATGGATCTTTTAAGGTTGGGGCGTGAAACCGTGGGCCGCGCCTAGTATCCAAATCCAGTAAAATATTTGGTTACGCCGCGTATTTCAGTCAGCCCGAAAGTAGCCTACGAATTATATTACCAAATCTAAAGTCATCGACGACTCTCTTCTTTTCTCTCTTCCGTTGTTCTGCGTTCAGCATTTCCCGCCTGTACAGAGTTCTATTCTCGTTTCTCCTCTCTCTCCTCTCGAGACTCGTTCGTGCCTTTTTTGCCTTTTGCCTTTTGCCTTGTGCCTTCTCTCTCTCTTCTCGACTGACTCTGTTTTATTGGAAGCAGAGCGGCTAACCCGGCTGTTGTACCGCTTATCATGTGATACGTGTCGTCTACGAGTGTACAGCAAAATTACCACGATGTTTTACGACGTTTTGTCGAGTAGCCGCGAATTCATGATTTGATTTTGCTGGACGAACGAAAGCGAGAAACAAGCAAGGGAACACGATGCGGAGGAGCTCTACAGCAGCAGCAGCAGCAGCAGCAGCGGAGCTTTTTCCGTCAGCGCCTTCGTCGTCTCGAGCGAGGCCAAAGATCCTGTCGCGACTGATATTATGGACACTTCCACTACTACTATGCCTAGCACGCTGGACAGCAGCAGCAGCAGCAGCAGCAGCAGCAGAAGAAGGAGAAGCAGTTGCAGCAACATGTTTTGTGAGTCGTGAGCCCTGTAGCTGTCGACCTTCCGCGAGCAAGATTATTTTGTCATTAGTTCGCTATGTATGTACGAGTATCACACGACTGCTTCAAGAACATCATCATCATCGCGTGTTTTCTGAATGATCGGGAATGCATGCATGCGTGCGTGCGTGGTATTTATGCTGGAGGATACGGCCGTACATATCTTGAGTCTTGACAACAACAGAGTACGATAATTCCTACAGCAGCAGCAGCAGTAGTACACCAATGTGGTATACGTACGTGATTCGTACTACTCGTACACAGCAGTCGTACAGCAGCAATAATAGTGTTTGCTATCGTATACCTGGTGCTGCTGTACGCTGTACGTACAGTAGTACGAAGTCAAATCATAAATCGTTCGAGTATCCTATTACTCTGCACACCATTCTTGCTGAATGTGTAAGAACAAGTATCATAATAATACTCGTAGCCCGCCGAGGGGCGCGGGGCGAGAACACAACCAGTTGAGCGCACCATTCCTAATAGCGTGGAATAATAATACAGGTACGTCCTGCTCTCATCATGCTATTAATACTCGCGTATGATATACTCGTACATACATGCATGCCTGGTTTATTCTGTGACAAAAATATATATGAAATGTATGAACGCGTGATGAACGACAAAACACAACAGAACGATGATATCGTAGAACCGTGCGTCGTACAATCCTGCCGATACTACTGCTGCTTTACGTACTCACTACTCGTAGTAAATCGTAAATACGTAGTACCGCTGCATGTCGCGGTGACATGTGTATAAATATGTATGTGCGATGTATACTACGTGGAAAATATCGGCAATCCTTTCAGCATGATGTATGTATGATATGATATCACACATGTGGATGTGTGTCGTCGACGGCCCATACGGAGTCTTCCTCTCGCAAAATGAACGACATCCTACCTACCAGTACCCGGTCTGTACTGCTGTACATCGTCAAGACGTGAAAGCGGGTCAAACTTGAAGAAAACAAAAAAACGAGGCCGTCGATCCACACACAACAAGCGATTTGTGTCTGAACACAATAATGCCGGCTTCGTCTAAATATTTCCATTATCATCCTTACAGGGGCCCCTAGCACTATGCGGAGTCTCCTCGCCGTGCGAACGCGGCCACTATTGCTCGAACGGGGTCAAGCGTCCGTGCCCGGGGGGSCGGTTCGGTTCTTCCTCGACGGAATCGAGTTTCCTGTGCTCGGGTCCCTGTCCCGCCGGGTTTTTCTGCCCGGAGGGGAGCTCGAGGTCGGTTGCTGAATGCGTGTGACGCTGGTGTTCCTTTTTGGCTTTATTATACATAGAACTTCACAGCAGTACGTATTACAGAGTACAGGACACCTATTACGGAGGACCTATAGTAAATAGGACCAAATTTGGTTAGGAAAAATAGGTAAGTGTATAGGTTTTTATGTTTACCGTAGGTCCTATTTACTATGGCCCTCCGTAATAATAAGAAACAGGAAATCTGGTTCAGCAGGCTGGATTTCTTATTCGAAAGAGGGTGGTTTCTGCACTAATTTCAAGATAACGACTCCCGATTCTTTTTTGTTCCCCCCTCTAAATCTCAGCCTGGCTTTCTTATTATGATTCGTAGCCTGTTTCTTATTATATAGGTACCCTGTACTGCTGTATGTACCGTTCGTTGTCAATGTCAGATATGAGCTGCTCAAATCTACTCGTAGCTGAGTCTGAAGTCTCGGAACGCGACCCTTCATGTTTCACGCATACAGCAGTAATATATTCTAGAGGGTTAGGAAGCAATGTTATACAGAAGAATAACAGCAGGTGCGGGCGACGTACAGCAGTACGTTACAACCGCAGTACGCACATCACAACACTAAAAAAAGCACGATTCCTCCGTTGGTGCTCGGCACAGTAGTTGAGCTTTTGGGCGAGGAGGTTGCTTCAAGTTGTTGTGCGTTATGGAGGCGACAAGCAGCAGGATAGATATGTGTGGGCCATTGTATCGTTGTGGCGCTTACTATAGGGTGCTGTTGCAAAAAAAAAAATGTACAATCGTCGTGTCGTCTGTTCGATACGAGAATAGCCACAGATGAGACAACTAAAATAACTGTCGTCATACCGAACGCCCCATGTGTCGTGTTTGCTCACTGAAAGGACTGGACGCCCATCGCGATACTCCTACAGTACTCGTAGGTTGGCGCAGAGTCCCCAACAATGGCGCGCATGTGAATCACTGCTGTTTGTCCCCCGTCCTGACTGTGTAGTCCGCTGTGGCACTCCCTTCTCGCCGCCATGCTCTGGATGTTGTCTCCTCGTTCCCGGCCCGCCCCCTCTGCGCTGGGACGGGAGTCAGTGCTCGAGCGACAATGTGTCTGAACGTAGTCGACTCGAGCTGTTCCCAACTCTCCACGGCACGTACATAGGTACCGACCGGAGCAGAGAGAAAGCCGTCACGAAAATATTACGCCCCCCGGGGTGTTTTCGGCTGAAAAATACAGTAACGTACCAGAGGTTTGATAGGTTTTGTTATTTTTCGGGCCATCCCTACACCGCCATGCCCCCCCCCCCCCCCTCCCGCGCCCAACTGTTGGAGGTGTCTGGAACGGTGCTCCGTCTCGAAAGTGGTGCGTGGTTAATGGTCAAATGAATCAGACAAGCAATAAACGAGTACCCCCCCCCGCCCCTTCGCTTGGGTTTTTTCTGCGCGCGTGGTCTTGTCTCGCGCAATCTCCCCCCGTTGTCGTCGCCGCCGCCGCCGCCGCCCTCGCTTCTGCTGCGTTCGTGTCATTTTTCTGAGAAATCACGTTGCTATCGTACGCAAGCCGTCGTTTAGCCGTAGATAAGGTATGTACGCGTATGTTGTAGGTAAAAAGTCGACCTGAAACACGCGCCCCGGTTTTGCTCACCCCGCGTACGCCGTTTTGTCCCTGTAGCGCTTCCTCCTCTCTGGTCGAGTGTTCTTTATCCTGGTTTTACTCCACTTGCCTGCCCTTTTTCTCCTTGAAAAAAGCGGGAAACTGACTTTAGTTGATCCGTGGTCTATCCTATATAGCTCCGTGGTCTATATATCCTATACGTCGTATACGACCAGGAGGTCGGAAAGACCGGGGTTCAAAACCCACCAAAGTCGTTTTTCCGCCTTTTCAGGGAGAAAAAGGGAAAACAAGTACGTCGACGGAACCACGATACAATATCACTCGACCAGAAAGGGTCGGAGGTGGAGTGCATCACTATATAACAAAAAGGACGAACGCTGCACGGCGTGAAGAGAGAAAACCAATATTAAGGAAAAGTCGGGCATTGATTAGGTAGGGGCTTGATCAACTACGGAGGATGTTGTCGGCGGGAGGCCGAATCGAGCCCAAAGGCACACTTGTGTTGTTCGTTTATTGATGCAAATTAAAAACAACAGCTGTGAGATCGAGGATTTCGTCGACAGTCGTATTTGCGAGCTGTGTCATCGAACCGCTCAGTCCGCTCACGTGGCGCGCGAGCTTCCGAGACCACCGTACGACCTCTGCCGGTTACGCTCTTGTAGTGATTGATTGATTTATGCATGTCGTTGCTGAAAGGGGGTCAACCCTTCGCTTGGGTTTTTTCTGCGCGCGTGGTCTTGTCTCGCGCAATCTCCCCCCGTTGTCGTCGCCGCCGCCGCCGCCGCCCTCGCTTCTGCTGCGTTCGTGTCATTTTTCTGAGAAATCACGTTGCTATCGTACGCAAGCCGTCGTTTAGCCGTAGATAAGGTATGTACGCGTATGTTGTAGGTAAAAAGTCGACCTGAAACACGCGCCCCGGTTTTGCTCACCCCGCGTACGCCGTTTTGTCCCTGTAGCGCTTCCTCCTCTCTGGTCGAGTGTTCTTTATCCTGGTTTTACTCCACTTGCCTGCCCTTTTTCTCCTTGAAAAAAGCGGGAAACTGACTTTAGTTGATCCGTGGTCTATCCTATATAGCTCCGTGGTCTATATATCCTATACGTCGTATACGACCAGGAGGTCGGAAAGACCGGGGTTCAAAACCCACCAAAGTCGTTTTTCCGCCTTTTCAGGGAGAAAAAGGGAAAACAAGTACGTCGACGGAACCACGATACAATATCACTCGACCAGAAAGGGTCGGAGGTGGAGTGCATCACTATATAACAAAAAGGACGAACGCTGCACGGCGTGAAGAGAGAAAACCAATATTAAGGAAAAGTCGGGCATTGATTAGGTAGGGGCTTGATCAACTACGGAGGATGTTGTCGGCGGGAGGCCGAATCGAGCCCAAAGGCACACTTGTGTTGTTCGTTTATTGATGCAAATTAAAAACAACAGCTGTGAGATCGAGGATTTCGTCGACAGTCGTATTTGCGAGCTGTGTCATCGAACCGCTCAGTCCGCTCACGAGCACACGCAAGCGGTAAAATCAAGCCAACCCGGGAAACCCAGGGAAGATAAGTGTCTCTGACGCCGCCGGAGGTCGATATTGGATAGAAGGGAAAACGTACCAGCCTACTCAGTCGGCGATGATTGGCTAGGCTAGCGTAGGAGGTTATCCGTTCTGTCATGTGAGTAGTACGGTAGGCTATTAATAGTGGGTAGAGTAGTGATATTGCCGTGCAAACTTTGCTCGTCTATTACCCGCCGTGCCCCTTGTCTCTCTCCTGAATGCTATTTGTTTCAGCCTCAACCAGAATCGCTCTTTCTCGTACTCGTACGTACCTGGTATGTATCCCCTTACCCAACATGCCTTCCATAAATGTCAAGCTTCAATCCTCCTCCACAAACCCCAGATTTCCTACGTTTAATCTTACACACCGAAAGCCGAGTGGTGTTTTTTTTTTTGCCATTTGTTGGTTTTCTAATGCGTATTTCTCTCCCCGCCTGCTTGCCCTTCCGCTTGCCCCCCCCCCCCCCCCCCCCCCCCTCCCCTGCTCCTGCCCGTCCGCGTGCACACGCCTCGCGGGCTGCTGTTCCCGACGCCTGACAGGGTCCGTTTTACAGTACTCGATATTCGTGTGCACGCAAGCCAACTCGGCCTTGACGACGTCTGTGGTGGGCTGTCTCAAGAACCTCCTCACGACCGTCGTGGGGATGTGCGGCATGGGCTCGGACTACTCATACGGGCTGCTGAACTGCACGGGCCTCGCCATCAGCATGGGGGGTTCCTTCCTCTACTCGTGGGCCAAGGTCACCAACCGATGAGGCCGGTGGGGCGCTGTTTTGTGCCCGATGCTGTAGTTCGTTTTAGCGTTTGCCACAAGTATTTTATGTTTTTGTATGTGTCGTGTTCAGGCTGCTCGAGCTGCGTGGTTCTTGCCATCGAGGCGCGGGGGGGGGGGGGGCGTACTCATTTGTTGCTTGCCTTGGTCATTTGACCATTGACCGCGCATCCCTTTCGAGACGGAGCAGGGGGGGAGGGGGGTTCCGCCCTTTACTCGTGGGCCAAGGTCACGAAAAGGCGATGAGGCTATATGGGCGGGGGGGCGCTGTTTTTCACCCTATGGTGTTTTGTCCGCGTCGCCTTAAAGCATGGTGTGTGTATGATACAGTGCGTTTTTGCGTTTTAGGTGTTTTTTTTCATTTTTTTTCGGTTTTTGTTGATTTCAGTGCCACCGCTATACTCCCCGCGGTGGTATTTTTGTGGTTGTTGTTGCTGATGGTGATGTTGATGTTCATGTTGGCGGTGTTGCCGTGTTTTAAGTCGCTGCTTTACGAAAGTTGCGTGTGAGTTGCGCGTGTTTGGGCTTATTCTTGGTTCCATTTGACCTGGCCCATAGGGGTTGGCTACTAAAAGTACTGCATCTTGCTTCGTAGAGCCTGATGCCCCGATACGAATAGATAGGGTGATGGGAGACGGAAATACGAAAGGCATAGGCTGCGAGATGGTTCCAGCAAGAAGTGTAGCGTTCCACTTTCGGGCCTTTGAACAATGAAATGCGTTGAATCAGTGGACAGACACTTAAGCACATCCACGTAACAGTGTCAACGAGGAGATCACATCGGTGAAGCTTGTTTTGGTGTGCGAGCTATGTTTGATCATTATTCGTATTACTTGGGAAGGCATTGTTGCATACGAGTGTTTTGAGCTGTGTATAACAAATCTACGTCCAGATAATAGTTTTTAGGCCATACATCGGTCAGTACCTCGGATCAATCGATCGACACTAAACGTGTTGACATGATCACATCAAAAACAGGAAAACGTCAGTGACACTTGTTTTGTTCTCCAAACCGTGAGGGGATATAACTAGAAACGCCTGCCAAAGTACTAGAACAATGCATTGAGCTATTTGTAACCTTGGGGGGGGGGATTACTCTTTTAGCGAAATCGCTTTTGCACCCTGGTGTTTGAGATTTGTGAAACAAAACTATACGAAGTACAAGTTTGTCAGTGATAACTGTAGAGTAGACTAACAAACTTGTTGGTGGCCTTTTTTAAAATAATATATTGTTCGTGTTTTATTTAGGGTCTAAGTTGGTCTTCATAATTAAAAAATATCGTTAAAACGCATTCACAGGAAGAGCGAAAAAAACATGTTTTTGAAAAAGAAGGCCACCAAGACGTTTGTTCATCACTTCATGAAGCACAACCCTGCCAAATATGGGGGTCCAGCTCTCACAAACCATGGTGCACAATCTTGAAGCTGTAATCTTATGCTTATCGCTGAAACCAGCTCGTAGACCTTTACGGCAGGGACTGTACTCATTTGCCGCATGTCGTGCATGGCCGTAGCCGTATGACCATAGACCCTCGCATCCCTACAATGCCGGGACGGAGCACGTTGGGTTTTTACCAACCAGGCAGGCATTGCTTGCACCACGCGCGAAGCGCCGTGAGGGGTTGGGCAAGTCGCATGAAGGGTGTGAGCTGCATCCTACTAAGGACCGCTTACGAGGCGGATTTTGCATGTGGAAGTCAGCTCCCAATGAATTGATTTCTTTTCTGCAAGACGGGGGCGCGGTGGGGACTATAGGGCCAAGGAAAAAGGTAGCTGTCGGGTCTAGATGACACGATGGGTTGGGATTTCGTGTCTTAGCCTGGCGGACTAGCGTTCAAGGGGTGACATGGGCGCGGACTAGGTGCTGCACGTTTTTTTTTGGTGCTTTAACCCCTTAAGAATTGGTCCCACGAATTTGGAGACAAACTACTTGGAATTAGTGTGGGACCTTTTTTTCAGTTCTGAATGGGTTAAGCTTCATGTTGACCGTAGTAGCTTCAGTCACAGGTTAGGGAGGCGCACTGTGGAGCGGTTTCATGACACTGCTGTAAAAAAGCCGCCCACGTTTCTCGCTGGGCGAGGGAGGCTTCCACGCAGCACGCCCTGTGTCCCAACCGGGGTCGCCTCGTGAGGGTTCAGAGGTAGGTCCAGAGACGGCGCAATGCCCACGGTGTTCCATGCCGCGAGCCTTTCCTAAGCTTTCGCCCCAAAAATGCGTACATGAGGCATGCCACTGGTGAGGTCCGTGTGCAATTGTTTTGGTGTTACATGACGGAGTCAAGGTTGGAAGCGACCCTTCGCCGGCGTTGCCTTCGTGCGAAGGACGAGCCGTGGTAGTGGTGGTGGTGGTGGTGGAGCGAGAGGCCACGCGTCTCGCGTTCGTGGTTTTTGGGGGTTGCTGTATGGATTTTTTTCTACGTACTACGAACGGGTCGGGGCTTATCAAGAGTTTTTGTTTTTTTGGTCCCGTGAGATGTCTCCTTGCAGGTCGCTCTTGCCGCGCGATAGTATTAATATAGTACGAAGTGGTTACAGTAATAGGATTTTCGGCAGAGGTAGCTCGTAGGGGCTTTGGGACGCCTGCTACGGTACTTACAAGAGGTGCACCATTTTTATTTTTTTTCTGAGAGTTTTCATTCACCTGAGCTCTCGTACGAGTATACCTCGCCCAAAAACTGATTTTTGGAGGAAAATTAAAAGTGCTATTAATATCATATATACCCGATGAGCAATACCATGGCCTAAGGGTCGTTCTTATCGAGCAGCTTTTTTCCATAATTTCCAATATTTTTTTTTTCCAAAAAAAAAAAAGGAAACCTTGGAAATATTCAGGGCCTTCCTCGGGAAAATTCCCGAAGATTTCGGGAATCGAGTGAATCAGCCATATCATCCTAACCAATGTCGAATAACCAACGTTAATAACACCACAAGAAAGACCAAATCACGGCGAATCGAATGACGACGTTTTTTTTTTTTGTTACGATGTAGGAGCCGCGGTATGGCCACGGGAATTTTACCACGGGAATTTGCTTTTGAATTCCCGTGGTAAAAATCCCGTGGCCATACCGCGGTTTTTACTTCGTAAAAATAAATGAAAACGCCGTCATTCGATTCGCCGTGGTTTGGTCTTTCTTGTGGTGCTTTTTCCATTGTTTATTCCTCCTTGGTTAGTTTGATATGGTTGATTTACCTCGATTCCCGAAACGTTCGGGAATTTTCCCGAGGAAGGCCCTGGAAATATTGGAAATATTGGAAATTCTTCAGAGGGCAAAATGTTTGGAAGGCTTCACGTTCCAATAAATGGAAAACAAAAATTGGAAAAAATGGAAATCTGGAAAATTGCGCGAAAAAAAATGTTGGAAATTTTGGAAATATATGGCTCCGATAAGAATGGCCCTAATAAGCATACTGTGAACAATATCGCACCACCACAATAATTGTGAAAGTCCGACGGTGTTGGGTTAAGAGCCCGACCGCCCAGAAACAAAATCAGCCAAAACGTGCTACCTACCTCGGCTATCGTAGCACGTGTCTTTTGCACGGAACGGACCGGCCGTCGCAGCCGGCGGTAGAGCTCCGCTGTTCTGCTGAACCTCGGCAGCCGAGGGGTGGGAGTGGTACAGGTGTCCACCAGAGAAAAATTATTCGTGCCCGCAGTTTTTTTTGGCGTGTTATATATTGTTGAATTGAGACCTCCGGTATATACGCTTGCTGCTTGTCCTTGTCCTTTCTCGTTGTGATGTTGTCATTTTCATGGAAAGGCGTCTCCCCGGGGGTAGGGACCCTGGGCCTCGCGCTTTTCTGCATTAGGTCCCAGATCGGTACAGCTGGACTTGCTAGAATTTATCATCAAGCGCACCAGCTGAAAGCCTCTTCTCCACCACTTCCCGGCTTTTCCCGTTAACCCGGGTAGGCCGAGGTCTTGATCCTGCTCGCTAGTCGATCTTCGGTTAACGTCTTCTTCCGTTCTCCATCGAAATCCACTTCACTTCCTCGCGTTTACAGGGAACCGGATTGCGAATTTCCAGTTCTCCTAGCTTTCAGGATCTCACGTTCGTTGAGTTCCTCCCAATCTCCGTCTGAGTACCGAACCCGCCAGTACGGTGACTTGTAGTCGAAGATCTTCGAAAGGTGACGCTTCTTATTTCCTTCAGCGCCCGCGAATTCTCTCCAGATCACGGTCCTCACGGGGTGTTGTTTCAACGCATGTTCACGGTCGATTGCATCTCTTTCCTTCCGTGTTAGCATCGAAGACGGCCTTGCTCGACACTCCGCTTCGTGATATGTCTCCCACAGTGCATGGAAAACGTCCAGCTGTAAGGGGGTGAAATTGTCTCGCGTCTCTTCCTCGGACAGCCACTGCGACTCTGAACCATCCACGAATCTCCCTTTTTATCGCCACTTCCAAGCGTTGCCCTGACCCATCACAGCCTCTCTGTCTATTAGGGTATACATAGGCGACGCTACAATCGACGGCTCCGCAAGTGCGAAGTCAACTCCCCATGCCGGGTGAGCAAACTTGTCCTCGAAGTCGTGACGGAGGTTGTCCGGACGTAAGTGGAACATCTTGATGTTCGCTGCTGACGCTATCCGTCGGCGAACCCCTCGCCCATTCATCGTGACGATGTAGCTGAGTCCTGGTAAGACAACTTCAGTCACCTCCCAAGGTCCGGTCCAGTGCTCGTCGGCTAGTTTATGATGGATCCCTTCTCTTGCCATCACAGACTCCGCCTCCTTCACCAGTACCTTGTCTCTGACAACCACACGGGTTCCTACCGAGATCCGATCGATTTCAGCATTCCGACTCTCGCGAGTTTTCTGCCTGTCATCATGTCTTTTCAATAGAGCWTCCCGTACATCTCGTACCTCCTTGTACGCTTGACGTTTGTCGGCCACGTAACTGTGCATCCCGCCCCTGAAATCACCACCATCGATCTCGGGGTGCGTAGCATCAAGTTGCGTGCGCGCATCACGACCAAAGAAAAGACGGAACGGAGTTGGCTTCCCCGGCAAGCGCAGGTCCGGCGTGGTACGATGGATCCACAGTGCCGGCTGTACGTACTCGTCCCATCTGCGTGGCCAGGTCTTGCACAGTTCTCCTAGTGCTTCGTGTAGCCACTCCCCCAGTCTCCCCGCCATCCCCTGCGCACGAGGATGGTCGGCAGGCCCATAGGCGATGGTCACGTTCAACCACTTGCATAAGTGTTGCATCACCTCTGCCGTGAACTCGGATCCCGGATCACTGCGAACATACAGCGGTAGCCCAAAAGTAAGCATCACTTCAAGCAGTTTCTTCGCTACTCCGAGTCCTTCTTTCGTGGGGAGCGGGACGGCGAACAAGAACTTGCTGGCTTTGTCGACTGCTACCAGTAGAACTTTGTTGCCTGCGTCCGACTTCACCCTCATGTCCTGGATGTCGACTTCGACTACCTCCTCGGGTCGCAGAAACCTCGCCGGTAGCATGGCAACCCGTTGACTCCCTGATCGCTTGCGACGCCTGCACCCACACGAGAGGATGTAGTCTCTCACGTCTCTGATGAGGGTGGGCCAGCAATACCGACGACTAACCAAGGCTGTAGTTCTCGCCGTCCCTGGATGTCCATAGGTGCTGTGCGCCAGCGTCATAATCCCTGGAACGAGCGATTGGGGAACTGCAAGTCGTGGGACCTTTCCCAGAGGTGCTACCCACAAGAGGCCATTGTCGTCCATCACATATTCGCCACCTCCTGCTCCTCGGTTTCCCACTTCCTGGAGTTCTTTACGAATCCTGCAAAGTACCATATCTTCGCACTGCCTCTGCATCAGCTGTGGCGTATCTTGGAGAATAGCTGTCATATTTTCCAGCATGGGCGGCTCCGACCGCTGGGACTCCTTGGCCTCTTTCCCTGATCCGCTTGAACGGCTACTGGTGTCCTTCGGTGGTTCCTCTAAAGGATCTCGTTGTCGTTTCGGTGTTGGGATGGGCTCTCTCTGCCCCTTGCGTTTGCGTGGACGATCAACTTCCACTGGTAGCTCAGTAGTAGTGATTGTCTGCGTCGGTGCATTCTCCATCTCCTCCTCCTCAGGTAACGGTGGTTCTGCCTCCCAGACAATCTCCGGTTCCTGGGAAGTGGCCTTCGCCTGCGATCTCGTGACCGCTCTCGTCAMCCCCAAGGTTTCTGCTGCTGCGAGGTAATCCTCAAACACCACGCAGGCCAATCCTTCCAGTTCCACGACCTCTGGCACCGGTTTTCCCAGTAAGCCTTGAACAGCTAGTTCAACTAACACTGCTCGTAGCATTGGAGGAGACGTAAAATCTGCGATGACGTTCGCCGCTGCGCTTTGGCTGACCGTCTGCGGGATCACATAGTGTTCCTGTCCTGTGGTGATCTTGGCATAGTCGTTGAAGTGCAACTCCTCAGCTTCTTCAAGGCGTGTCGTATCCTCTGGGTGTGCGACATACCCTTCGGTTGGCTTTTCCCCCATGATGTGAACACGGTTTAAAGAGATGATGGGTTCGCTGAACGAATACATCCCCCGCTCTCCGATACCTCTCTTCAGGAAGTATGCGCCTCTTCGTCCCAGAAATTCCCCCAATTCCTGAACTGGTTGCTTTACCTTCTCCAACCTCCGCTTCCAAACGGCTAACTTCCCCTTCGTGGCAAGGCCTCCCTTGATTCCTACCACGAATGTCCGTTTCCTCCTCCACGGAATCCCTACTTGGCTCGCCGATATCTCTGCCTTGTCCACGATGTATGACTCTCGTTCTAAAGCAGGGAGATTCTCGTCGTTCCATTCCGTCGTTCGCAGAAGGTTGCTCAGACATTCGACTATAAAAAACTCGCGCGTCTGAGGCGATGGCAGCTTGGACTAAGCTACTCGCTCCGGATACTCCTTCCTTCTCTCGTACCCCTTCAAACCTCCTGCAGGCGTCACCGATCACCACGTCTGGTTTCACCTCTCTCAACATGCTTGGGTATTCCTGCGACCCTGTTGTCACCCTAAGTAGCCTCGCACCTTTGTCCAGTCCGTTTGCTCTGATGCATTTCAGTGCTCTCCAGTCCTGGTCTACTGCTTTTCTGACTGTCAGCAATCCTTCCGATGCAAGGATGCTGCTTCCCCCCCCACAGTCGAGCATGACCACCACTGGAAGCTCCGGTGCAATAACAAGCTCGGCCTGTTGAGTATCTGCCTGAGATGGGTCTGCGGGTGTGAATGCGACGGCTGCCAGCACTGCAAGACTTTGAGTACTAGTTTCGTCCACACGTTCCACTCCTAAGGTTTCGAGGTGTACGCCGTCGAGCACTGGCCCCTGTGGCCCTTTGTAAACGTTTGGCAACGACTCATCCCCTGGAAAAGAGTCGTCGAAGTCCTCGATCACGTTGCTCTTGTTCGGTAACCGCGACAATGGGCGTACTTTGCACTTCCTCCACCGTGTTCGGCCTTGATAGCTGCGTGATAGCATCAATCTTGCTCGGGGCTGGCCTGGTACCAAGCCTATCCACGATCGTGCCGACGAACTCCATGACCGACTGACAGAAATGCGATTTCTGGAGATTGACGATTAGACGTCCTTGTCGTAGACACTCCAACGTTTCTCGAAGCCGTCTCCAGTGATCTTCAAGGGTTTTCGACGGGATGGCGATGTCGTCCAACTAGTTTTTGATTCCTTTATCCTTGACTGGTAACAGTCGCCCTCCCACGTAGTTGGCAAACGCGAATGGCACTGTCTTCAACCCGAAGCCGCAGTGAACGTATTCGTGTAGCTTCCCGTCAGCGTCTCGAAACGCCGTCAGGTGTCGATCGTCCTCATGGATCTCGAGTTGTAAGAATCCTGAAGCCAAATCGATGTATGGAGAAATACTTCGACCCTTCCATCTCATCCATAATGTGTTGCAGGTCACCGAGTCCACCACTCTGGGACTTGAGAAGCGCATTGGCACCTCGAAAATCCTGCACAACCCGTACTGTCCCGTCTTTCTTGCGAACCGTCGAACAATTGGCAGCCCACTCGGAAGTTGGTTTCGATGGTTTCACCGCGCAAAAGTGGTCCCACTCGGCATACATCGCTCCTATTGCGGTTTCTCCAACCTCCTTCAGGGCGAATGGTACCCACGATGAGGATGATGTCGGCCGGAAACCCTCCTCACCATCGAAACTGATGATACTTCGATGATCCGTCATGAATGCGGCTCCAAGCACCATCGCGTACGGGAGTCATATCACCACCCGGAAATTCACACGGAATATCTGGTCGACCGGTGCGAAGACCAGCGGTAGCAAGCACGAGCCTACCACTTCCATCGGGGGTACGGCGCTGTTCTTTGGGTTTGCTGCGCTGAGTAGGCCCTTTCCCGTTGGACTCACTAGCAATTTGCTCCAACCATCACGTTCCTCAATGGGCTCGATGAACTGCCGTGGCACGTAGTTTCCTCCGCCCGCCCCAGTACCCACCAGCACCGCAATCGGAAGTCGCCGGCTGGGGTGTTCAAGAGCCTCCTCACCTCTCCCGGTGCAGCACCGACCCCCGCCCCCCCCGCATGCGCTCGCCATCCCCATCACCCACAACGCCAGCCCCACTCCGTGCGGGAACAGCACCGTGTATTGCCCCGCTGGATCCGCAACGTCCCGCACCGTATCAGCCGGCAACTATACAATGGGGGGGGCGTCGCCGTCCGAAAGAACGTCCGAGGCAATGTGTCCGAGAGGAAGGTACTGTGATCAAGGGATGGCGGTGTTCTGTCCGGCGGGCACGTACGGGAAAGCCGGAGGGTTAAAGGACGCGGCGTGCTCTGGTCCCTGCCCGTCAGGTGAGGCGTTGCCGTGGCCGAATTTTCGTGAGAGGGTGCTGTGCGCCGTGGTTCCCCCCCCGTAATATGTTGTGCTTCGCTTGTGCTTTTGGCCATCCCTCGCCTCTGCTCCTTCCCGTTAGAAAGGGAGGCGTTTCATGGCGCCTTGTATTTTGTGTCGTGCATACGTAGCCCTGCCCTGTTGGCATGGGTCGTACGTAGAAGTGCAGTCCGATGGTGGGAGAAGTATTTATGTGCAGTACGAAGGCGTCCCTCTATACACGTAGTGCCGGTAGGCGTCAGCAGCCAACAATATCGGCACTTCAGCGGCAACCGGCACTACTCCTGCACACGGCCGCACTGGATAATGCCATGCGTGCCAAGCGATTTCACAGGCACTACGTATAGCGGGCAGCCGGCACTGCTCAACCGGCACTAAAGAAGGACCACGGCTGCCTGTATGGTGGTGACGCCTATCTCGCCGCATTGGCTTGTTGCCAACCCATTTTCGCAAGGCGAGGTCAACGCCTCGGAACGAGAACAAATCGTGCGCGAACTCGTATTCATATGCATATATGAAGAATAGGAACAAAAAACGGGAAGCTCTCCGAAAGAATTCGCAGCCATAAATATTTGCTAAATGCGGGGCTCGGAAACATCTTCGAAGCTCCTCGCAGATTTACAGGCACGGTAGCACCGACTGGCCGGGGGCGTACTCATTTGTTGCTTGCCTTGGTCATTTGACCATTGACCGCGCATCCCTTTCGAGACGGAGCAGGGGGGGAGGGGGGTTCCGCCCTTTACTCGTGGGCCAAGGTCACGAAAAGGCGATGAGGCTATATGGGCGGGGGGGCGCTGTTTTTCACCCTATGGTGTTTTGTCCGCGTCGCCTTAAAGCATGGTGTGTGTATGATACAGTGCGTTTTTGCGTTTTAGGTGTTTTTTTTCATTTTTTTTCGGTTTTTGTTGATTTCAGTGCCACCGCTATACTCCCCGCGGTGGTATTTTTGTGGTTGTTGTTGCTGATGGTGATGTTGATGTTCATGTTGGCGGTGTTGCCGTGTTTTAAGTCGCTGCTTTACGAAAGTTGCGTGTGAGTTGCGCGTGTTTGGGCTTATTCTTGGTTCCATTTGACCTGGCCCATAGGGGTTGGCTACTAAAAGTACTGCATCTTGCTTCGTAGAGCCTGATGCCCCGATACGAATAGATAGGGTGATGGGAGACGGAAATACGAAAGGCATAGGCTGCGAGATGGTTCCAGCAAGAAGTGTAGCGTTCCACTTTCGGGCCTTTGAACAATGAAATGCGTTGAATCAGTGGACAGACACTTAAGCACATCCACGTAACAGTGTCAACGAGGAGATCACATCGGTGAAGCTTGTTTTGGTGTGCGAGCTATGTTTGATCATTATTCGTATTACTTGGGAAGGCATTGTTGCATACGAGTGTTTTGAGCTGTGTATAACAAATCTACGTCCAGATAATAGTTTTTAGGCCATACATCGGTCAGTACCTCGGATCAATCGATCGACACTAAACGTGTTGACATGATCACATCAAAAACAGGAAAACGTCAGTGACACTTGTTTTGTTCTCCAAACCGTGAGGGGATATAACTAGAAACGCCTGCCAAAGTACTAGAACAATGCATTGAGCTATTTGTAACCTTAGGGGGGGGGATTACTCTTTTAGCGAAATCGCTTTTGCACCCTGGTGTTTGAGATTTGTGAAACAAAACTATACGAAGTACAAGTTTGTCAGTGATAACTGTAGAGTAGACTAACAAACTTGTTGGTGGCCTTTTTTAAAATAATATATTGTTCGTGTTTTATTTAGGGTCTAAGTTGGTCTTCATAATTAAAAAATATCGTTAAAACGCATTCACAGGAAGAGCGAAAAAAACATGTTTTTGAAAAAGAAGGCCACCAAGACGTTTGTTCATCACTTCATGAAGCACAACCCTGCCAAATATGGGGGTCCAGCTCTCACAAACCATGGTGCACAATCTTGAAGCTGTAATCTTATGCTTATCGCTGAAACCAGCTCGTAGACCTTTACGGCAGGGACTGTACTCATTTGCCGCATGTCGTGCATGGCCGTAGCCGTATGACCATAGACCCTCGCATCCCTACAATGCCGGGACGGAGCACGTTGGGTTTTTACCAACCAGGCAGGCATTGCTTGCACCACGCGCGAAGCGCCGTGAGGGGTTGGGCAAGTCGCATGAAGGGTGTGAGCTGCATCCTACTAAGGACCGCTTACGAGGCGGATTTTGCATGTGGAAGTCAGCTCCCAATGAATTGATTTCTTTTCTGCAAGACGGGGGCGCGGTGGGGACTATAGGGCCAAGGAAAAAGGTAGCTGTCGGGTCTAGATGACACGATGGGTTGGGATTTCGTGTCTTAGCCTGGCGGACTAGCGTTCAAGGGGTGACATGGGCGCGGACTAGGTGCTGCACGTTTTTTTTTGGTGCTTTAACCCCTTAAGAATTGGTCCCACGAATTTGGAGACAAACTACTTGGAATTAGTGTGGGACCTTTTTTTCAGTTCTGAATGGGTTAAGCTTCATGTTGACCGTAGTAGCTTCAGTCACAGGTTAGGGAGGCGCACTGTGGAGCGGTTTCATGACACTGCTGTAAAAAAGCCGCCCACGTTTCTCGCTGGGCGAGGGAGGCTTCCACGCAGCACGCCCTGTGTCCCAACCGGGGTCGCCTCGTGAGGGTTCAGAGGTAGGTCCAGAGACGGCGCAATGCCCACGGTGTTCCATGCCGCGAGCCTTTCCTAAGCTTTCGCCCCAAAAATGCGTACATGAGGCATGCCACTGGTGAGGTCCGTGTGCAATTGTTTTGGTGTTACATGACGGAGTCAAGGTTGGAAGCGACCCTTCGCCGGCGTTGCCTTCGTGCGAAGGACGAGCCGTGGTAGTGGTGGTGGTGGTGGTGGAGCGAGAGGCCACGCGTCTCGCGTTCGTGGTTTTTGGGGGTTGCTGTATGGATTTTTTTCTACGTACTACGAACGGGTCGGGGCTTATCAAGAGTTTTTGTTTTTTTGGTCCCGTGAGATGTCTCCTTGCAGGTCGCTCTTGCCGCGCGATAGTATTAATATAGTACGAAGTGGTTACAGTAATAGGATTTTCGGCAGAGGTAGCTCGTAGGGGCTTTGGGACGCCTGCTACGGTACTTACAAGAGGTGCACCATTTTTATTTTTTTTCTGAGAGTTTTCATTCACCTGAGCTCTCGTACGAGTATACCTCGCCCAAAAACTGATTTTTGGAGGAAAATTAAAAGTGCTATTAATATCATATATACCCGATGAGCAATACCATGGCCTAAGGGTCGTTCTTATCGAGCAGCTTTTTTCCATAATTTTCAATATTTTTTTTTTCCAAAAAAAAAAAAGGAAACCTTGGAAATATTCAGGGCCTTCCTCGGGAAAATTCCCGAAGATTTCGGGAATCGAGTGAATCAGCCATATCATCCTAACCAATGTCGAATAACCAACGTTAATAACACCACAAGAAAGACCAAATCACGGCGAATCGACTGACGACGTTTTTTTTTTTTGTTACGATGTAGGAGCCGCGGTATGGCCACGGGAATTTTACCACGGGAATTTGCTTTTGAATTCCCGTGGTAAAAATCCCGTGGCCATACCGCGGTTTTTACTTCGTAAAAATAAATGAAAACGCCGTCATTCGATTCGCCGTGGTTTGGTCTTTCTTGTGGTGCTTTTTCCATTGTTTATTCCTCCTTGGTTAGTTTGATATGGTTGATTTACCTCGATTCCCGAAACGTTCGGGAATTTTCCCGAGGAAGGCCCTGGAAATATTGGAAATATTGGAAATTCTTCAGAGGGCAAAATGTTTGGAAGGCTTCACGTTCCAATAAATGGAAAACAAAAATTGGAAAAAATGGAAATCTGGAAAATTGCGCGAAAAAAAATGTTGGAAATTTTGGAAATATATGGCTCCGATAAGAATGGCCCTAATAAGCATACTGTGAACAATATCGCACCACCACAATAATTGTGAAAGTCCGACGGTGTTGGGTTAAGAGCCCGACCGCCCAGAAACAAAATCAGCCAAAACGTGCTACCTACCTCGGCTATCGTAGCACGTGTCTTTTGCACGGAACGGACCGGCCGTCGCAGCCGGCGGTAGAGCTCCGCTGTTCTGCTGAACCTCGGCAGCCGAGGGGTGGGAGTGGTACAGGTGTCCACCAGAGAAAAATTATTCGTGCCCGCAGTTTTTTTTGGCGTGTTATATATTGTTGAATTGAGACCTCCGGTATATACGCTTGCTGCTTGTCCTTGTCCTTTCTCGTTGTGATGTTGTCGACATATATATCCGCTGGTGGGTGGCTTTCTATATAGCCCTGCCGCGGGCATACCATAATCCAAAAGTGAATCGCACTCTCTCAAGTTTTTTTTTTCACTTGTTGAGCCCTTTGGTTTGCTGCGGCTGTGTCGGGCGCGCGTGTCCTACGCGGTGGAGAAGGCTTGCCACTTGTCGTATGGTACTAACGGTGCCCGCCAACACGTTCACTGGAACCAGCACGCCCAATAAACGTGTCTATCGTATCACGCAGCTTGCAAAGTTGAGTTTCAACCGTTCAATCGGTAGTACTCACAGCTAGCTGAGGTATTTTGTACCAGTATATTTTATAAAAAAGGAATTGGTTCTCGTCTTTCAAAATACTAAGTACCCAGCCGCACATACTCGCACATGTATGCAATATTTCCGCGAGAAGATGAACATGACAAGGAAGGCTGGTCGTAACATGCGGCCTTCGTAGACTAATGCTACAAGCAAGTGCTGTAATCTGATGGGGTGTGGGGCGTACCGACGGCAGACACATGCCACGAGATATATAGGCCTCTTCGCATCTGATATAAGATTACCTCGAAGTTTCAAATGCCGCACGTGAGAGCGCTGATTGGACAAACCCACCGGACATTTTTGGGTCGAATTTTGATGCCTCAGCCTGACGGTGAAGTCTTTTTCCACGGCCGTCAGGGCTGTGAAACTGGCGCTTGGCGTAAGACTACGCACTGCCTTCCTACTATTATTAGAAGAGCATACTATGCCAATTGCACGTCAGTACGAGAGCAAAACATCCATCTATCTCCTTGAAACCCACGAAGAGGAACATTAGAAGTGCACCCCCGTTGCGGGGACAAAACACTTGGAATTAGAGTACAATACATTATTCCGCATATTTTACGGGGGACCCCTCGTCGTAAACAGGGGACGAAATATTGTCACGTAGTAAAAAATTGGCAAATATATATATATTTTTGTGTGTACCGTGTAAGTCCTATTTACAATGGTCCCCCGATAGTGCAGTGTGCCAAAAGGGTAGGAGTAATCGCAACCTCATTGAACGGCGGATGGATGCAGGGCGGGTTGGGCAACCCTCTCCCGTATCAGTACACACCGTTAAGCACATACCAGGTACCTGGTATGTGTTTGCCTTCACCTTGAGACCACGTGATCAACGCAATATATCCCGCAAAAAACAGTTTGACCAGAAACGTGGTGTGAGCAATCAATGGCCGTTGCCAACCTCCCCGCTCCTGCAGCGCATTTTGGTCGGTACGTGAATTTTCTTCTTACGTAGGTAACGCCAGCAACTATAAGAGAGGTTGTTGACGTTGGTCCGCCAAAACAAAATCGGACTTTTTTTCCCCCTATATCTTAAAAACACCAAAACATTTTTTTTTATTTTTTTTCAAGAGCCTCTGCCCAAAACGCTTGTGCTTTTTTGTCCATCCGTACGTATTATATGTATCTGCCACCATCTGCTGTACCCCTCTGGTTGCATGTGCGGCTGATCTGATCTACCGCTCTATTGACGCCAGGGCAGTTTTCGCCGCCACCGCAAGCAAAAAAAAGAAAACCCACCGAGCGCCACACACGAACCTACGGTACGACTATACAGAAGGGGCGGTAGAATATCATCATGCTGTCTGCCCACGTCGAAAAGCAGGGTGTGCCCGATCGCACCTTTCTGTATACAGTACTCCGCTCTGGTTGTTTCCGATTCGTCGACAACCATCTTCGTTTTTCTCGCTCACGCTTTCTGCACCTGTATACCGTACACACGGTATATATGTACTATATCACACTTTTTCGAAGGAAAACGGACAAAACAAATATGTCGAACCAGGAAAAAAAAAAAAAAAACTGACCAAAACGGAGGCAAATGCGGGGGTGGGTGGTGGGGGGCGGCGGGTGGGGGGGGGGGGTTCTCGAATGCGAAGCGGATTTACCATCAATAAGTATGTTTTACTTCTTCTTCTTCTTGTTGAAGTAGAGACGCTCTTTCGTCGACGTCGAACCGGAGTCTGTTGCCCTCCCCGCGCCCCCACTCGTATCCCGCGGAACCATACCTCCACCGCTCCCCGCGAAATCTCTCCGTTTCCCCGTTCCTCCTCTGCTCACCACCGAGTCCATTCGCGAGCCTCAGCCACAACCCATGAATCCAGCGCAATCCGTCATGGTTGAGGCAACTGCTGTCCTCATCGGCACGGGGGCTGTAGCCGCACCGTTGACAATCGGGTCGGGCGCCGGATGAAGCCGCTGTAGCGGAGGCGCGCGCGGCCGCCGCGGCCACCATCGCGCTGTTCAGTCCCAAACGATGGGAGCTCAAGTTCTCTCTCTGCAGTCGGGTCATGTCGTCCTGGTCCGTCCGGGCTTGCTCGCGGAGTCTCAGTAGCTCGAGATTCGCCGTCATAAGCTCGGCCGACAGGTCTCGCACGCGCGCTTGAAGCATCCGTATGGTCTGGCCGTCGTCGATGCTGATGTTGGTGTCGCCGACAGGGCTGCTCCTCTCCTCTCCGGCTGTGTTCAGGCTACTAGTCGGTGGCGGACACGTTTCAAGCCCACCGCTACCGTTGGCGTTGGCGTTGCCGCTGTCGTCGTTGCTGCTGTTGTCGCTGCTGCTGTCCTCGTCTGACGAGTGTCTAGAGGAACCCCGTCGTCTGCAGTCTTGGAGCTCTGCACTCCTCGTCCCCCTTCTCGCGCCCGGTAAGGATGTAACCGACCCCGCTCTTTGCGCCTCGAGTCGGAGTTGGTCGACCTGTCCGCGTAGGGCATCGATCAGTTCGGCCTGCTCATCCGGTCCTTCGGTAATTGACGGCAACCGCCTGAGCACTTTCGATGGCGACGACGGCGATACTGCCGACGCGTAAATATTCTCCTGCGACGGGCGTGTAGACGTTTCTTGGTCCGGTTCACATCCCGGGTCGCGCGCCGACTGGCTCGTTTCTCCCCCTCGAGCATCCGCAGACGCTCCCGCGCTTGCCCGACCGGCTTCTAGTCGATCGCCGCCCACGGATGAACTGCAGTGCGCCGTAAGACCTTGCCCTGGGCCTCTCAGAGATAGTTCTTCCTCTTGGCCGCCTTCTTTCGACGTTTCATCTGTACGCAGAGACTCCCCAGGCCTATCCCGCTGCTGGTCTCCCTGGCCCAGCCACCCGAAGGCGCTCGACATGCCGTCCACCCACGGTTTTTTGTCTAGCCCGCTTCCCTCCGGTGCCGCCGCACCAACAGACTGGCGTTCCTGCGCCTCGGATGTCTTGTCGTCGACAACCATGGCTTTCTGGTCCAGCACGAGTTGCCCGACGCGCCATTCGTCCGAGGCGCGTCTCAACGCTTTCGTTTCGAGGTGGGACTCGATCAGCTTCTCGTTTAGGGTGCCGTTGGCCAGCTCTAAGTCTTCCACCAGCTGGTGCAACCGGGTGACCTCGTCCGCCGCGGCGGTGGCGAAGCCGGAGTAAGCCATGTTCGGGGGGGAGATGGACGGAGATACGCCTGGGACAGGGGCTGCTGTTGCTGCTGCTGCTGCTGAAGCTGAAGCTGAAGCTGCGGCAGCTGCGGCTGCCGCGGCTGCCGCTGGAGACCACAGGTCGAATTCTTCCGGCGGATCGCCTGCATGCAGGTGTGAAAAAATAGACGGAGATAATACAGTTAAAAAAAACACAACACGTTTTTTCTGTCCATGGGGTTATCATAGTTTGGTACGATTACAGGCAACAGTTTCCGTTTTAGATCGCTGCCTGGGTATTTCGACCACCTTACACGCTTTTTTTTCTCGTGGTGGTGATGCATGCTGTCGTGGTGTTGGTTGTCGCTCGCACCTGGGGCCACCTGGAGCGTCGCCTCGCTCTGCATTTGCTCGCAGCGTTGCGTCGCCCGCTCTAAATCTCTCTTGAGCGCGTCCTTCTCGCAGTTCACCAACCATTTCTCCTCTCGCACCGCCTTCAAAATAAAAAATATACGCGTTCGTATGTACAACATTTCCGAAAATACGACGAAGGTTAGAACGATGGCATCTGGAGCACAGCAGAGCAGCAGTGGACGGCACATTTCACTTCAAATCTAACCTCGCAACGTGGCCGGAGAGGGGCAGAGGCAGGCAGTGAAGAAACAACTTCAGTACGAGGAGGTACTCGTGCAACCACTTGATTTACGTAATCGCGTACTATTAATACTGACGCACAGGTGGCCGGGATGCCCCCCCCCCCACCCACCCACCCCCCCCACCCCCCCCCACCCCCCCCTGCGCAATCTGGGCGTAACTAAATCCTTGTGGAGACATTGGACAAGGTAGTAAATAAACCCTACAGCGTATTGACGAGCCTATTGGTGAGCTACGTTGTTCAATTGACACGTTGTAGGGTTTGCTACATTGTTCAATTTCTCCACAAGGATTTTTTCACGCCCACATTGTGCAGGGGGGGGGCGGGGCGGGGGTCCCCGGCCTCCTGTGCTGGGTACATGGTTGAACATTTCGACAAATGGTTGGACATTTCGTACATGTAATACCTGGTACATGCATACAGAAATAAGTGCCTGGTGCCGTAGGTACCGTATTTGCGCATGCCGTACGTATAACGTACGCGATAATCTGGGTCTCGCGCTTCACTTCGACTATCCTCAACATGCACCGCACCCTGGGGCTGGAACGATCTTAATTTTGTTAGGTCTGTTGTCTGGAACAATCTTAAACGGGGCAAAAGCCAAAAATAGGTATACCTATGTGCTTCGTATGCCTTTTAAGCAATTCCAAAAATAGGTATACCTATGTGCTTCGTATGCCTTTTAAGCCATTTATAGGTGCAATACATATTGCACACCGGAAAAGACTTCCTGGTCCTCCCACTGATTGGCCGGCCCCCGATCGTTCCTTTTGTTAGCTGATGGTTCCAGGTATACTACACCTCTCTTTGTCTATGTGCTCTCAAGTTGGGCTTCACCTATTTATGTCTTGCGATTGTACCTATAAATGACTCCATTGAAACCCTTTTCTGGCTAAATTGAAGTACGGCCGTAGGGCCTTGGGGACCAGGTGACCCGACCTGTCAACAAAAAAACACGATAATTATACTGCGAAATCGCCTTTAGCGGGGGGATTGCGTTTTATTACAGAGGACCGTATACCTGGTGCTTTGTTAAGAACCCAGCACGAAGCTGGGCTGTTGGCTAGGAGAAGCTCTCTCGCTTGAGAAATACTCTTTGTAGGAATAGACTACAGGTTGAGCCATTTATAGGTACAATTCAAGCCCAAAATAGGTTCAAGCCCAGCTTGATGAGCGGACACAAAGAGGTATATATACCCGGAACCTTTTAGCCAACATAACGTACGATCGGGAGCTGGCCAATCAGAGGGCATAATGTACGATAGGGAGCTGGCCAATAAGAGGGGAGGGGGGGGGGGGTGTACTTCATATTCATGCATGGTCGTAGTCGTATGACCATAGACCCTCGCATCCCTACAATGCCGGGACGGAGCATGTCGGGTTTTCACCGACCAGGCAGACATTACTAGCACCAAGCGCGAAGCAGTCGTATGACCATAGGGGCGGGGGCAGGTATCCTTTTCGCGAGTGCAATATGTAGCGTACCTATAAATGGCTCAAAAGGTATATAAATAGTATGGACCCGCCAACAACAAACGCCTGCGTAACCCGAGAAAGCCTTATTATCTTACTGAGATACCATCCTTAAAGCAACCTTGAGGATAGGTTTTAATATATACCTGGTAGGCTTTAGTGTGGCGCTCGCCGCTGAGCACGATTTCTTAGTCCAAATTCATCTTAGCGTCTTCTCAAAAAGTGAGCTTTATGTACTTAAGATTAAGAGTGCTGTAGCGATTTCTTAGTCCAAATTTATCTTAAGCGTCTTCCCAAAAAGTGAGCTTTATGTTCTTAGTACTACTGCTGTAGGCTCTTTCTTATTCGTGCGCCTATACCTGGTATACACTGTACGTAGGTATACCCTTTTTAGGCCTTTTCTCGTCTGATTTTTGTGCTACGACAGTAGCTCGACTACCTCGTTTTTTCATCCGGGCAAGGTTGGTCCGGCTGAGTTGTCGTGGGGCGGCATCTACTTCCGGTGGCCCTTGGTGTTCTGTCTTGTGCCCATCTCTTTACTCCGACCTGCTTGGAAATTTCTCGAAATGAAGACATACCGTATAACGCGGAAGAAAGCACAGCCCGGGGATAACATTTTTTACCTTCAAAAAAATTATCACCGGGTGTGCTGTTGTGGGGGGGGGGGGGGGGGTGTATCTAAAGCATCCGTGGTGATAACTCAATGCACGAGAGACCACAGCATAGGGGTGTGGTAACCGGGGGGGGGGGGGGGGGGGGGTAGTACTCAGTGTTGTTGCCGGCCGTGTCATTTGGACCTAGACCTCGCATCCACTACCAATGACCAGGACGGAGCGCGTTGTTTTTCACCAACCAGCGATCATTTGCTTGCACCAGCTGCGAAACGCCTGTGAGGTATTGGTGCGAGTCGCATGGAGGTGTGAAGCTGTATCCTGCTAAGAACCGCCCTCTGAGGCGAACTTGCTAGGACGACGCTTCAATGAGTTAATTTAATTTCTTGTGATGGCCACTTCCGAGCACAGCAAGCGGTTTTACTATGTAAACTGCCTCGCGCACGCCTTACTATTAACACTACGTAGATCGGACCATTCCTCTTGTTGTCGGAACAAATGGCTTCTCACTCCCCCGCACAAATGATCTACTCGACCGCCAGCTTTGGTGACCGCCAAAAAAAAATAACAAAAAAAAACGGCACCCTGGTTGTCTAGCTCACGCAGCGATTGGCGTGTTTTACAGCGTCGTTGCCAACCGACGCCAACCCAACCTATAAATATATCATATATTTATTGGGGAGGGGGGGGGGTGATAACGAGGGGGTGTTCTAACAGAAGTGATGTTTTTTGCTAAGGAGCGTTGACAGATCTCGGCCAGACTGCAGATGGCACGATAACAAGAGGGTGTGATAGCAAGGGGGGGGTGGTGTTACCGGCAACAAGGGGTGTGAAAACAAAAGGGGTGTGCTAACAAACACGTGAGAGCCTTTTGGTCTGAAACCAGTTTGCTTGCTTTTTTCCATTCCCACGCAATACTACCGGTGATGGGTAAGAAAGCACCTCAAAACCGGAGATGGGAGAAAAATTTCCCCGCCGTGCTGCAACGTCGCAGAGCGGTTCCCGGTAGGACAGGCATGAAGTAGCTGTTGAGCTGGCGCAACTTCCGGGTTGGAATTAGTTGCTGTTTTCAGCGCAACACGAGGTATTGCGACGCGCAACCTTTTTTCGCCAAAGGCGAAAAAAAACTGTTGGGCATGTCTTTCCTTCTTCCTCCCGCCGGAGGCGGGAAAGATAACGGAGGCACCTTTTTTCTTTTCTTTTTTCGCTGTGGTCGAAGAATAGGTTGTGGGTGTCTACACACTTTGTCAAGTGATTTTTCAGGCGTATAGTAACGCAATTTTAATTTTCGGTCCTCCTCCGGGTGGGCCTGTGGGGGGGGGGGGGGGGGGGCTACACGCCTGCGGCGTGTGAGCGCCAAACACGCCTTCCAGCTCACGTTGTGCTTCACGGAACAGGCACTGGAACGGAGCCCTACATACCGTATGTATGCCCTGGTTTCAAGGTACCACCACCATAGGGATTCAATGATGTCAAAAGCTCCCGAAGATTTATTTGCACCTCAGAGGCCCTTGCCCCGCTGAAAAGTTAACCGCCGCCAAAATCCTAGGAAACCTTGGTTTTTAGCCGACGCCCCGGACAACAATGCGTACACACACCGTAGCATTTTGCGCACTGGTTTGCTTTCGAGATAGTGCTGCAATGAAACGCGACAAGTTCCGTGATTGGGCCACAAACATATTACTGTACCGGCGCCGGTGGTTGGGGCTTAGGGCGCAGTCAGTAGGAGGAGTTACTGTTGTAGTAGCAGTGTTGCGGGTGGGTTGTTTCCACCAGATGGTGTGACCATTTTGGAGTTTGATGCTGTTTTAACCCTTTTAGAACTGCAGTCCCGTTATGGGGACAAACCACTCTAATTCTAAGTAGTCTGTCCCCAAAACGGGACTGCAGTTCTAAAAGGGTTAAGACGCACCTCCTTCGGGGGGTCTAGTCCTTTGGGCTACGAACTGGTAAAAGGTTAACCAATCACCCACCCAATCTAAGCCTTATCACACTCTCTCTTCCCCCCTTCAGATCAGCGGGTTCTTTGGTCTTCGTGATGGGGCCGTACGTGCCTCTCCTGTAGTTCGAAGTTCTTGAAAATCTCTGGGGACCCAAGGGAGAGTGTTTTATCAGGTTCTTCTGGCATGACGAAATTCGCGTTTCTTTAAAAAAAGCGTTTTCAGTTTTCATGGTGGTCGTGAGATTCGAACTCACGACCACGACAATCCATGTCCTGCCGTCGATGCCATTTTGTTAAGGCATTATTAGTCCGTTGGGCTCGCACTGGCAAGAGGATAACCATTTTACCTGCCGAATCTAAGCCTTATAACACTCTCCCCCCCTTCTGAACAGCGGGGTCTTTGGTCTTCATAATGGGGCCGTACGTGCCTTCGTAGTCCGAAGCTCTTAACCATACCTGGGGACCCAAGGAAGAAGGTTTTATCAGATTCTTGACTTGAGGAAATTCGCGTTTCTTCAAAAAAGCGTTTTCATGGTGGGTGTGAGAATCGAACTCACGACCTCCACAACCCATGTATGTCCTGCCGTCGGTGCCATTTGTTAAGGTTACGGCATTACCTGGTAGTCTGTTGGGGCTACGTACTGGCAAGAGGAATTAACCATTTTACCTGCCGAATCTAAAGTAAGCCTTATAGCACTCTCTCTCCCCCCCCTTCAGAACCGCGGGGTGTTTTGGTCTTCGTATGGGGGCCGTACGTGCCTAGTCCGAAGTTCTTTTACGTAACACTCTCTGGGGACCCAAGAGGACTCAAGGAAGAAGGTTTTATCAGATTCTTGACTTGAGGAAATTCGCGTTTCTTTTAAAAAGCGTTTTCATCGTGGTCGTGAGATTCGAAACCTCACGAATACTGCAACCCATCCATGTCCTGCCGTTGATGCCAGTTTTATTTGTTGAGGCATTAATCCGTCGAGCTACTGGCAAGAGGATAACCATTTTACCTGCCGAATCTAAGCCTTATACAGCAGTAACGGTGTGGTTTTCAATGTACCCCCGGTGATAAAGTAATGATCGTAAAACGGACCAAAAATGTATCACCGGGTGTGCTCACGTGGGGGGGGGGGTGTACTCATGTCGTGCATGGCCGTAGTCGTATGGCCATAGACCCTCACACCCCTACAATGCCGGGACGGAGCACGTTGTGTTTTCACCAACCAAGCAGAAAGTACTGCTTGCACCAAGCGCGAAGCGCCGTGAGGCATTGGGCGAGTCGATATGAAGGGTGACCTGCATCCTGCTAAGAACCGCCTCTGAGGCGGACTTGCATACGAACGACAGCCTTCGACGAATTGATTTGATTTCTGGTGTGGCCACTTCCAGAGACAGCAATGAAAGGGTATTTATACTATGTATCTGCCTCGCGGGTGCCTTACCATATGCACACTACGTGATACGACAATTCCGCCTTGTTGTGCGGAGTTGAGGTTCTTAACCCCGCACAAAGGATCTGACAAGACCGCCAGCCGTGATAACCACCCAAAAACCAAACAAACAAAAAAACGGTACCCTGGTTGTCTAGCTCAAGCAGTGAGAGGCGTGTTTTACAGTAGTGGAGAAGTGGAGCGCGAAAACAAAAAAAATCGAACCCACACATTTGTTTTCGAGAACCAGACATGGGGGGTGGGGGGGGGGGGCTAATACATACAGTAGAACCTGTCATTTTCTCGATTCGTACAGAAATCCCAACGCTCCGATGTTTTTGTTGTTGTTTTTGGCACTTTTTGGGAGTGTGGCTCCATTTTCTCCTTTTTTGGTGCTCCCCTGAATGAACGGCCGTTTTATGGTCAGAGAGCTGTTTTCTCCAAATTTTCCAGATTTTTTCGACTTGTTGTGGTGTTTTTCAATCAAGATAATACGGAATCGTTCTGTCACAAGTTATTTTTTTTATTTCAACAGAAGTGGGAAAAATATCTGGAACGCTTACGTAAAGCGTCCACATATTTGGGGAACAAAAACAAAAACAGGAACAAAAAAACAGGAGGAGAAAAAAAAATTGCGCGAAAAACAAAACAAAATCTCGGAACATCTGAAAATTTATGTAGGATAAAAAAAAAAAGCAATTTCGATCATAACGGCCCTTTTGAGTATAGTACTGGTAGTACAAGCCCCCCCCCCAGTAGGGAGGTTGTGTGACAGAGCAATATGACCGCCTTATAGAGGGAAGCCGCCTTATTCATTCCAGGTTATGAGTGCAAAGTCCCTATTAATAGTCGCGCCAAGCGATTTTGACCGCCTTATATCGGGATACCGCCTTCCTCAGACCGCCTTATGCGGGGACCCCTATTAATAGTAGTAACAGCCGATTTTCCTAATTGAGAATTGCCTTTCCGATGAGAACGAAAATCGAAAATATTGGGTTTTTAATTGTAAGAGATGTACTACCCTCACGGTCAAAATTTACACTGTGTAAACTATTGTCAGTTGTGAAAGCCGTCGATGACAAAAAAAAAGATCGGCATCGATCGGCAGTCTCAAGATATCGAAGATCCAAGAAAATCTGGATTTATGGGCGAGGTACCTCGCTCATAAATGCCAATTCCCTTTTATCCTCTGTTTTACGAGCCTGTCAAGGTTGATTTCGATTTTATTTTCGTGGATCGATACCTACCATCGAGGAACATACTGTATATATATATATTCTAGGTTAAATTTTAATTGTCAGCGAAACCCAACTCTTGAAAAACAACAAAGTACTAAAATCGATTTTCATTCTCATCAGAAAGGCAATTCTCAATTATTAGTAGGAAAGTCGGCTGTTTAGTCGAAGATGGGCCAAACCGCTAACTAACGCCATACCTATATATTATACTATTAATACTACAGGTACCTGATCGTATGGCTGGGGCTCAGACAACGAAAACCTCGAAGAAATTCCTCCACGCATGGGTAGTGTAGGTTCATATTTCATATAAAATATGTACCAGGCAGGGTACTCCTTAGAGCAAAAAAAAACAAAAAAAAAAAGCTCCACCAACAAACAAAGGTGAAACCAACAACGAACAAGCTTGACACCCGACGACACCCACGTTTGGTTTTTTTATTGGAGGTCGCATCTCCTCTGGGAGAAGCACGACACTTTCTTTCTTTTTTTTGTCATGCTTTTTATTTGGTTGCTTGATTGTTGATTTGCTTCAGTATATTTACTTTTATTATTTTTTCTTTTCGCTTTTTTATTTTTCTCTTTTTTTCTCTTGCATGCACCTGGATTGCTAGCAGGGTAGGTCTTGCCTGTCGTATATGGCGTTGCATTGTCTGCTCTGCTTACTGCACTGAGTGTAGTATCTCTGTGTCGTAGTTTTGTGACCACAGAACTGGTACCTTTTTAGGATGAAGAATCGGCACGGACACTGGGTGTGCTGGATGTCGACGGGTAGAAAGGAAGGAATGTGAAGAACACACACACACACACACCATCGTCAGGGGCAGACTAATAAAAAATATGAAAATCATCGATAACGGCTGCAGATAGATGCTGTAGATTGTAGATAGATAGATAGATAGATAGATAGATATGCTTTGTACTACAAGTACTCGTATATAGAATGTACGTAGACCAGGCACGACCAAGCAAGTAAGTTGTTGCTGCCCAAGTACCAAGTACACCGTTCATCGTTTGTGTGGGGGGTCGTATAGGGTCGTGTACGTACACATGTATACCTTCTTCGACCAACCCCCCGGTTTTTGTGACCACAGAAGAAACTGGTTTGTATCTCTTTATTAATAGGATGGAAGAATCGGCACGAACACTATTACGGGGTGGGCTAATGTAGTAAACACTAGTAAATAGGACCTATGGTACACACAAAAATCAAGATGTGTACCTATTTTTACCAACAATATTCGGTCCTCTTTATTATGTTCCACCGTGATATTACTTTTTTTTTTGTCCATCCCATTTATTATCTTCGCCCTTCCTTTCTCTCTCCTTCCTATTAATAGACGTAACTCAGATCCGGGGTCACAAAGTAGGCTCCTCTCCCTCCTCCACCCACTACGGTTCTTGCCTTGCATTTTTATCGCGAGAAGGTTTCAGCACTTACTTTCTTCCCTCGTCGACTTGCGTAGGATAGGGTGTGTGTGCTGGATGTCGACGGGTGGAAAGAAAGAGTGGAAAGCACGGCGGTTTAATAATGTGAAGATGACACACACACCCACCACAGACAGGCAACAAAAGAGCTGCGAGAAAAAAAAGAAAGAAAGACAATCCGGCGAAAAACCGCAGCCACAACCCTGCGGTCGTGCTGAACTCCCACATATTGTTACATACAGCAGAGTAACTAACTGGAGGTGCAAAAAATGCAACATCATGACATTTTGTCTTGAGAGGACTCGATGCCTATGGGTCATCATGTCATCATGACATCATGATGACAGGATGAACAGCAGCAGTATTGAAAAAAACTGTGATATATACTTCCAAGTATATGGGCTATATATATGATATATGAGTACGGACTACAGTGCAGGACACCTAATAATAAGAAACAGGCTGATAAGAAAACCAGGCTGGAGAGTAAGATATTCGAGTGCGGTTATCTTGGAACTACTGTAGTGTATAAAACACCCTCTCTCAAATAAGAAATCCAGCCTGGGCCAGCTTTCCTGTTTCTTATTATTAGGTGTCCTGTACTACTGCCTGCTGTACACGGAGAAACGAGTATTGCGGGGGACCATAGTAAATAGGACCAAACATTTTCAGTAAAAATAGGGAAATATATAGGTTTTTGTGTAAACCGTAGGTCCTATTTACTAGGGTTTACTATGGTCCCCCGTAATAGTAAAACGCTGGGAAAAAAAAAAAAGAGACGAACACCCCCCTCACCTCTAGCTCCGCGTGGAGCTCTTCCTGTGTATCGAGGAGCTTTTGGCCGATCATCGCCGCCATCTGTAGGTCTTCCTCCTGCTGCCGCGTCAGCTCGCGCAAGAGACTCACTTCGTCAACATCATACTCACCATCATCATCATCATCGTCATTGCCATCACCTGTCCCCTCGGCTCCTCCTCCTCCTCGATTTTTTTCTTCTGTTTCCTCCGTCATGCCCGCCGCACCCTCTCCCTGGTCCACGTATGATCCGTGGCGGTCCGACCGCCCCGCCGACGCAGCTGCTGCTGCTGCTGCTGCTGCTGCGACTACGGCGTGTGCTCCGTGACGCGGGGATGCCGTTGTCGAGAGTCCTTCACAGCTGATTGATTGGTGACGATTTCGAAAGGTGGATGGAGGGCGCGGGAGAAGTCGAACAGACAAAATGACCTCAAAAGCACAGATACATACTAACTGTAGATACAGCTGAGAGGACGCCTAATAAGAAACTGGAAATCTGGTCCAGGCTGGATTTCTTACTCGAAAGGTGCGCTTTCTACACTAATTCCAAGATAACGACTCCCGAATTTGTTATGTTCCTCCTCCAAATATCAGCCTGGCTATTTTTATTACCCTGTTCCTTGTTAGGTGTCCTGTACTGTACTGCTGTGGATGTGATCAGAGTAAGGGGAGGGGGGGGGGCGGGGGTGTACTCATATCGTGCACGGCCGTAGTCGTGTATATCCCCACGGATCTGGTGATGCTTTTATGGCGGGCGATCGGCGGAAGAGGGGGGGGGGGGGCGCAACGCACTACAACAGCAGTAGTACTGTAGTTTTGTGACCACAGAACTGGTACCTTTTTAGGATGATGAATCGGCACGGACACTGGGTGTGCTGGATGTCGACGGGTAGAAAGGAAGGTTTAATGTGAAGAACACACACACTGTAGTACAGGACAAAAAGGCGGTGTACTTCGGTACTTCGAATGCTGCTGAAGAACCATTGCACGGGGCCGTGGACACGCCTCTACGAGTACAGCATTAGTATCCGTACTTCTTCAATTAACTGCTTGTGGTGTGGGGTGTATGTATCGATCTTTTCATGAAGAAGGGGGACACAATTTGGATGAATTACACAACTTTGATGAATTTCATCACTCGATCAGATTGGTTCATGCGTTCAGCAAGTACTACAATACAGCTGTATAAGTGTTTTTGCAGAGACTTCAGTGTACGTAAGAGTACTTGTATAACGAGAGTAAGCTGGTGCAAGTTACCACATATATAGATAATGTGTTGTACGTTGTACGTACTACTGCTGTCATGTACGAATAACAAAACACAAAACACTATATATACTCGTACGACGTGTGTGTGTTCTTCACATTAAACCTTCCTTTCTACTCGTCGACATCCAGCACACCCAGTGTCCCTGCCGATTCTTCTATCCTAAAAAGGCACCAGTTCTGTGGTCACAAAAATACGTACGAAGTCAGGATGTACGAAAATACGAACGATAATAATGGGAGGGGTGTGTGTGTGTTCTTCACATTAAACCTTCCTTTCTACCCGTCGACATCCAGCACACCCAGTGTCCGTGCCGATACTTCACCCTAAAAAGGTACCAGTTCTGTGGTCACAAAACTACGACACAGAGATACTACGCTCAGGGGTGGGTGTGAATGGAGGGGAATTTCGTTGTGGGCCTGTACGAACAGTCTACGTACTGTACGAGTACGATATTATTGTACCACTGTCCCGAAATATAAGAACTGGTCAATTTAATAGTAATTTCCAAAAGGTGCTTATATTTCGGGACAACAAGCAGCCACCGAAAATCTCGCCATGCCTGTACGATATACCTTGAGGTGTATGAACACATTTATGCATGAAGACGAGCAGCCACCACTCCTCTCGTCATCATGCTGGTAAACGAAACAACCAAAGTGCACAGCAAAAGAGTATTGCATCATTATTGCATCCGCTCCCGACTCCCGACTCCCGACTCCCGACGCGTTCATACCTGGGCCTCCTGGCGGCACTGATGCAGTTTGCGAATGACGTCTTTCGCGAAGAATAAGGAGAAGAAGCCGGCATCAACGATATCTCAAGCATTTTTTCCAGCTCCTCCAAGTGCGTAGAGCACTTCCGCTTGTGCGGCGGCGGTGCGGCCGCCGCCGCCTCTACCTTCTTCGTCGTCGTCATCATCTCGGCCGGCCGCTCTTCTTTCTTCATGCTTGCCCCCTCACGCCACTCACAGCTTTGTCGAGTATCTACAGTACTGCTACTGTGCTGGCTGTTGTTGTTGTTGTTGTTGTACCGGTAAAGAGGCTGGGAAGTTGGTTTTCGTTCGTATGTCATCTACAGTACTTACTGTAATATAACACCAACCAAGGGGTGGATGTTAGTGGGTTTATTGTTAGAGCTGTGCTCTCTCTCTCACCACTGCTGCTGCTGTTTTGCTTGCTCTGCGCTCGCCATTGTTGCCTTTCTTTGCTTTTTCGTACCGGTATCAGATAACACTATCTACAGCAGTCAGTAGTCTGCAGGCAGAACTTCGTACTGCCTGTGTATGTACGCAGGGCTGGAACCGACGACTGACTGTTATAAAAGATCAGGTATGTACCGGCTGTTTTTATTTTATTTTATGTGGCCGCACGAGATTGGTTGCCAGGCTGCCACAGCATGCACAAACAGCAGTAGTATGTCAGCTATCGTACCGGCAGTATGAATACTAATCCTTCGTAGAGTCAGCAGCCAGCGGTTCACAACAACAACAACTGCAGTCCAGTGTGTCAAGTGTTCAGTCAGTTGGTTCTTCAACAGTCAACAGTTGCCGAGAACCGAGAACACAAATTAATCGAACAATGGCGAACGTCGATCACCACAACTAAACAGCCGTTTCACTTGATTGATGAAGCCAAAATCACGCCAACCGACACATATCACGCCGCCGCGCCCGATCCGATCTTCTGTGAAATCTAAATCTTTTGACGGCTCTCCGCTCCGTTATTTTTATTTTTATCTCCGGTCCTTTCGTGAAATAACCATATCGTACCAAGTACATTGGAAGCTTGAACAGAGCAGTACAGCTGCAGCAATCAGTAGTAGTATGTACGAGGTGCAGTTACGTAGACAGTAAACACCGCATAGTACACGTTTTCACGATCACACCAGTAGTAGTACGTGGGTAGAGCTGAGTTGGGGCAGGGTAAATCAGGCAGCTATATCGTACTGAGCGGGAACGAGGACACGAGACGCGTCCTACGTACAGCCGTGCAGTATTATAGTTGTTGTCCCTCCCGAGCGGCCACCACCACCTCCTCCTCCTTCAGTTCTCTCCTTCACCCTTCATGAGCTCCTTTCAACCTGGCTCCCCTATTCCCCCTCATCATCCTCCTCTTCTTCCTCCTCCTCCTCCTCCTCCTGCTCCTGGTACCAAAACCGAGTCATCATCGGACCTCGCCTGGGTCATCGACCAAGCGCACACCGTTGCGACGAAGGGCCTGTCTTGGTGCGCCGACGCTTACAGGAAGAAGAGTGTCTCGCACAGCAACATCAGCAGCAGCAGCAGCAGTGAGGACTTCGATGCACTTGTCTTCTTGGCCCTCGACGCCCTGACCGTGTGCGTCGTGGGCTGCGACACGCTTGGGCTCGCATCACCATCATCATCATCGCCATCGCTGCTGCTGCTGCTGCCGTTGAAGGGGAGGGCGTTTGTGGTGAACCTCTGGGGCTTTGCCCGCCCAGCGTTGGCGACAGTGGTGGTAGTAGTCGGCGACGGGGCTGACAACAACACCAACAAGACGGAGAAGCTCAACAGCACACGGCAGTTGTCTTCGCTCACGAACTACTGGGTGAGTACATACTCTGGCAGCAACACACGGCGTGTACGAGTACTGCACCTGGCACTCACTATACGAGTACGAAGTATATCTTTTGTAAATCGCTCTAAAAACGTACACACCTCTGCCGAGAGCGCATATTATAGCGTGGGTAAGCAAAATTCGACGAGAGTTGACGAGGGAAGAGAGTGCTGAAATCTTCTCGCGATAAAAATGCAAGGCAAGAACCGTGGTGGGGGAGGAGGGAGAGGAGCCTACTTCGTGACCCCGGATCTGAGTTACGACTAGGGAGGGAGAAAAAAGACGGAAGTGCGAAGATAATAAATGGGACAAAAAAAAAAAAAAAAACTCGTATACGACGCCACGCGGGATCGAAGCAAACGCATACACCGCAGCAACGTATCATAGCAAGAAAGAGTTTTGAGGAAAAAAATCGATCTCGAGTGTGTTTCAAAGATGCTGCTGGTGGTACACGATGATGGTGATGGTGTTATGCTGTGCAGGCAGTACAGCAGTACGTAGTACAGGACAACAGGCTTAACAAGAAAGAAAGCCAGGCTGATATTTGGAGGAAAATACTAAATTCGGGAGTAGTTATCTTGAAATTAGCGTAGAAATTACCCTCTTTCAAAAGAAATCCAGCCTGGACCAGATGTCCTGTTTCTTATTATTAATAGCTTAGGTGTCTTGTACTGCTGTTGTACCAGGTACAACAACAGCATTGGTTCCGAGTATTAATCATCGAACGTAGCCGTAACGTCGCGAAACTATTTTTTTTTTATACTATACTTCGTGCTGGTATATACCGGTACTCTGCACCGGGATAACTTCATTTTTTAATCAGATCGAAAGAGGATATGTTGCAGCATCATCACGTGTGGGTGCGTGTGCGCGACCTATGCATCGGTCAGCCTGGTGCCTTTTTTACTGTATAAATAATTGACTGTACTTTTTATAGTAACTGGTGTGGTGCCGTTGTGTATCCATCCCTTCCTCCGCACCCATTGCTTTTTCTAGACCGACAGTAGTTAGTGTGTCCGTGTAAAAGACGACGCCTGGTTGTATTGTACCAGGTACAGTACTGTAGCAATTCGAAGTATTAAATAGTGCTTCCCGGGGAGTGCAACCGTGAACCCGATCCATGCTCCCCCCCTCGCCCATCGCTTGTTTTTCCATGAAAGATACAAGGTACATAACATCAGCCGACGACGTATTACAGACGACGTATATATATTACGGGTAACTGAGGATAGCCCCCCCCCCCCCTCCGTCCCCCCTTTCTCGTTCTCTGTGGTGTAGGTTGTGTTCGGGTTGTTCTCCGTGTTCGACGGAATCTTGTCAACCGTCACGCCGTTTTACCTCCTAACCAAGGTCTGCCTGCTCACGTGGAGCTTATCCCCGGCGCGCCCGTATGGCGGTCGGTCAGTGCTCGAGCATACGTTCGAGATGATCAACGCGGACGACTGGTCCGCCATGACGACGAACGCGCCCGGACCCAAGCAACGACAACAACAACAACAACAACAACAACAGTCGGCGTCCGTTCCAGGCATTATTATTCCACGGATACTTTTTAGGCTCGCCGTTGCCGTCGCCGTCTTCGCCGCCGCTACGCTCGCCCTAGGGGTGTGCATCTCGGTCGTGCTCACCGTGGAAGGCGTGTTTGCTCGCCAGCCACAATGGACGCAGGCGAAAATATGCGCCGTCGCGGGCGCCTGTTGGCCTCTGTACGCAACCTTGGCTACGTGCGCACGGACCGCCTCGGCCCAACGAGGGAGCGTCGTTGGCAACAACGACAACAACACGAAAAACGAAATAAACAAACAGCGACAAGGACCCGCCGCCGTCCAGTGGCTTTCCTACTGGCCGATGTACGCGCTGTTCCTGGTTGTCGTTGATCCCATCGCGGGCTGGGGTCCCCACTACTATTCGGTCAAGCTGGCGGCGCTCGCGTTTCTTGCCTCGCCTCAAACGCGCGGGGCCTACTTGATCGCGTCCTTTCTCCTGCACTCGTACGGCAATCAGGGTTCTGCGCAAAGTCCGGACCGTGCGACAGCTGCGGCCGGGGGGCAACAGGGCGTCGCCGTTGCCACGTTCATCCGTGCTGATTGAGGTAGTAGTAGTAGTAGTAGTAGTAGTAGTAGTAGTAGTAGTAGTAGTAGTAGTAGTGGTGGTGGTATTTGAATCACTGCGGCATTAATCGGCAGGATAGTTTTTATTTTTGTGTTCCGTCTTTGCAAGGGCGTGGGTAGAGGGGGCACCTCTTCTTATCGTAGTCGGAGAGTGCAGGCGTGGCCACACCTACTACTGCTGCTGCTGCTGTGTAGTGTATGAAGCGCCAAGCAAGGTGTCTTGTTTTTTTTTATTCTCGTTTTTTTGTACTTGTACCTCAACAGACTACAATGTCAAGGGTGTTGATGGTACTGCACGGTACGAAGTGCGTGCGTACATAGACAAGATGATCCGAGTGGCAGTCGGAGATACAAAAGCTCGTATGTACGATGCCTGTCGTTTTGTGTGGAAGAAAGTGGCGATCACGAAGCAGATGTTTATTATGATGACGACACATACTGCTGAAGTTCTGAAAATCTCACTGACTGACGGAACGGAGTGTTTTTAAGCTCGGTGTTTATACTAGTATGTAATAATAATAAGTACCACCGAAAGAGACAATATAAACCTAACATACCAGGCACCCACCCGCGCCTGCTGCTGTACAAGCCATACTGACTGTTATTAATAGTGTACTGTACTGACTACTGCTGTAGTGAAATCTCTTTCTCTACAGTTAGTTAGTTGTCGTTCGGAGGATTACTCCTGCCAATTCTATGGGTCATCATAACGGACAGACTCGAACGTAGGGGAAACAAACATATATAAAAAGAGATGCCGATCTCGGATTGCGGCTTTCTTTGCAAAAGGGATTCGCCGGCCCTTTCCCACGCTATCACCCGAACATATACTTAGAGTGATAACTATAACTGCTGTACAAAAAAAACATCTTCCTGGCGACGAAAACAACTGAGGGCTTTGGCTACATATAATCAACCTAAATAACGTCCACTTATTTATCTAAACAAGGGACGTTTTGCGCCATGTACGTAGTCAAAAAGACAATCTATCGTAATGGAAAAACAAACGCACGACGATATTAAATAATTGTGGGCCCGGCTCGCAAAGTAAAAACGAAAACTTCGTTAATTCCTGTTTTGAACAAATGTTAGCAGTAGCACCATTCCACATGGTTGTGCAAAAACACTGTATGTACTTGGTTTCAACCTTAATTTTATGCAAGTACCAAGTTCCCATCTACCCTTTTTTTTGCGCGCCACCAAACGGTGCAACAAAATTCCACGCGAGCTCGCACCTTTCACAATATATATACTGCGAACACACCGCCAAGGCAGGTTTACCCGTTACAAAGGAACGTCGACCACCTTGCCGTTTTATTGTTCTCTACACAATCACCAGCCGTTCTACATACACTTAACTATTAATAGCTGTACACCGGATTACGAAACATGTCGACCAAGGATTTTCCACCATTCAAAATTTCCAACCAAAAAAATGACCAGTCAGAAAACTGCGGGCACGAAATCCCTTTCTATCTACGTACACTCGCCTACCACGGCTGCGCTTTGCTGTACATTTATTTCCAAACAAGGTGGGTCGAAAAAACAGCGGATCACCGCCAAAACATCCCGTCAAAGGGCTGCGCGTGTACGTACACGAAACGACATCTCGAAACTCCAACAGGCACTACTTACATACAACCGCACTCATTTCGGAGAGAAGTTTGGGTTCGCCAACCTCTCCCGCCAAAAAACCAACCCGGTTACCCCCGGCCAAAAAAGGTCCGCACACCTTCCCCCCAACAAAAGCACACCAGCCGCGGCGCGACGAACTTGTCGTGACGTGGCATCAGCCTGCGACCGTTCGCCCGACGTTCTTCAACCTCGACATCATGGCCCGCCTGACGCCCACCGTCTTCAGGCTCGAGGGGTCCATCGAATTGACAAGGGTAGCTAAGAACGCCTCTTCCTCGTCGATCTCCCCCGCCCATCGCTCGGAGCCGTCGGACACGGAGCCCTCCTCTTGGGGCGCGTCGCACTGCGGCGGCGGTGGCGGCGGCGGCGGCGGCGGCGGCGGCGACGACGACGATTCCTCGCGAGGAGCAGCGGCAGCTACCGCCCTGGATGCGGAGCTTGACGCGTCAGCGCGGAACGACGGCGGCAGCGATGGTGCGGGCGATCCAGCCCCATTATTATTTAGGGGGGCACTGCCGCTAAGGCTGCCCTCCCCCGACGCTCTATCCACTTGGGCTTGAGCTTGAGCTTGAGCTTGGGCAACGGCACCCTCGGCAGTACGAGGGGCGGTGGCAACACTCGTAGCAGGGCTCGGGTAGTGCCCGGGGTAGAAACCAAGAGCACCGGGCGTGGAAGGTGCTGGTGCAGCGGCGGTGGCGGCGTCCTTCAGAGAGGCAAGGCCCTTCGCGGGACCTGGGGCGGGCAAGGCTCCCACCGCCTGCTCCGAAATGCCTGAAAACGGCGATGGCAGCGGCAGTGGTAGCGGCGTCTTATCCCCTCCCACAATACTTCCAGCTGCCGCGGCCATACTCGCGGTAGCCATGCCCGCGGCAATCCAGTTCCACTGTCCCATGAACCCGGGGTAACTCAGGCCGGGGGGAAACAACGCGCCGCCGCTTCCGTCGGGTGAAAGGAACTGAGCGAAAGGCGGGATCGGCGGGAATGCCGCGCCCGAGCGGGAAGGGTTCGGTGCGGGAGCTAGGTTACCGGCGGGCGAATCTTTACGTGGTCTCTTCGCCCGCCTAGCGTTTTGAGCCTTGCGCGGGGAGCCCCCTGGTTGGACGAAACCTGCTGCAAACGTTCCCGCCGCCGCCGGCACCGCCGTCGTAGATCCAGCGGCTGCGGCTGCGGTGGTGGCGGCCGCGGCTGCTACTGCAGCTGAAGTTGCACTATCGGCAGCACCCGTCGCCGCAACCGCCGCAGCCGCCGCCGCACCGGCTCTAGCGGCGATGACAGCGGGCGGCGACGGAGCGCCAGGAGCCGCCACAAGAAGAGCGGAACTCTCGGCCGCTTCATCTCGTGTTCCTTCCGCGCCAAGGGGCGACACCGCCACAGTAGTAGTCCCACCGGAGATTTCTGCACCACTTTCGGCGATCGGCGCCCTCACGTCAGCAACGAGAACACCCGCTTCGTGAGCGAGCGGGTTGACGGATGCTCCCCCCCCGAGCGCGGCGTAAGTCTCGAGTGGCCTTGTGACGGGTAAAAGTTGAGCGGCGCCTGCACCAGGGAGCACTACTGCAGATACGCCTGGCGCCCCTACACCGTAATGGTCGAGCGATGGTGGAGCTTGACCGGTCGCAGAAGTCTTGGCGACTGTCCCAGGTCTCGGCCACTGCCGACGGCGACGGCAAAATACGGGAAAGAAAATGGACAGCCAGTATAAAGGCCTGGGCGATATTTGCGTGTGAAATTGACCCCACAAGACGGTAACCACAAACGAGTGCGTGGGTGGATGCACGCACCAAACTTGGAACGGGAGCACGTTATAGGCATTCAAAACGGAAAACAAACGCGAGTACGACCCACCGGCAGATACGTCGGAAACGTCGAAAAGGGTCAAAATCGGTTTTGCCTTTTTCCGAAGATAAAAAGACAAGCCCACAATGCTTGGGGCAAAGGAACACCCTCTTTGGTGCATCTCGCGGGGGAGCACTGAATAAAACCGACATCGACGGATTCGTTACAATCACAGATACCTGGTATGATACTGAGTCACGCAACGCGAATCGCCTTAGGCGCCGCGGGACCTGTGGTTAGACGTCACGCGCGAACGGTAACCTCAGCATTCCATTTGATACATTAGGAGTAGCGCCGTTTTGTTATGTCTGCGCAAAGCTTCTTTCGAATCCAACAACTTCCTTCCGTGAGCCACATCATCAGTCGTTGCGGGGGAGTACAGCACCCGTACGTCGCCCAAACGCACCAAGTCCTGGTAGCTGAACATCCCGTCCAGCTTGTGCCTTGCGCAAAATCTCCTCGTCCTCTCCACGGTGTCGCCATAGTTAGCTGCGTACTTGCACCCGGAAATCTCGCAGTTCTTAGGCCTGGTATCCACCATCCCGTCCTGCCGAACAAAGGCACGAGACGTACAAAAGGCCGCCACTGGGATAGACAGACATGGGGAGGTACTGTGGACTGCCGAGCACCACGAAACGTCCTCTCGGTACCGCCACAACAGCACAACAGACGGCCCACCGCCCTAACCTTTCGCGCACAATCAGGACCGACAGAGACAGCAGTTCGTGAGGCGTTTGCGTTGCTCCGCTGTCTACTGCAAGATACCGCCCCGACCCTCTCTCCCGGTGCTGCAGCGAATCGCACCACTAACAAGACCGCACAAGGCCCGGGGGAGATCGAAAACCAAAAGCAGGTCGATGCCGCGTGCTGCCAAGCAGCAGTGCTGCGCGTCACCTCACTCTTTGCTCGCCGCTCGGGGAACACCAAAGCATTATTGAAACTCCACCCCCCCATTGCCCTCTCCGCACCTCTTTGTGGTCCTGGCAGAACGATCCTCCGCGAACTCCGGGGTGGTTATAGACGCCCGACGCGCTGCACCCGCGGAATCTACACCGACTGCCCGCGCTGTACACCATGCCCTGTAGGGCGTGCGGCTTGCAGTACTCGCGCGACTTGCACGAGAACCCGTAGCTCGGAATCTTCTCGCACCCCTGAAACTTGCACCTCTTTGTGCGCACCTGATATTTCTCGCAGGAGAGAGAGAGAGAGAGAGAGAGGGAAAGGCGTCGGCGAGGTCCCGTTAACATTTGTACGTGCGCGCGGGACGTGTCCTGAGGAGGTTCGTAGCACCCGGTCCCCGTCGCGGGAAACACGCAAGACAGCTTTCAAAAGGCACTACAGTGGTGCAAACGGCGCAACAACAGGAGCGCGTCTGCACACGACGGCGTCGCTGCTGTGGATACGCCCCCCGCAGCCGCCCTAACAGGACGAATTATAGGACTGGAGCGCACTCCTTTCGAGCTCAAAGCGACTGGAGGCTGGTGTGGATGCTCTAAGCAAACAGGGACACACCACAGTCTTGACTGAATCGCACTCATACCGAGCTCAAAGCGACTGGATTGGGGGGGGGCAAACGGGCCAGGCATCGCCCACTCATCTCACCGCGCACCTACCAAGCGGGGCCATACAGTGGGTTCGTCATTCACTGAGGAGCGAGAGGGGTGGGCTCACTTTATAGCTTGCGTTGTGTAACGAGCCTTTGGCCTCGGGTCTAATAGGTGAAACCAACACCAGTTGGGAGACTCGCGCGCGATGCTTCGCACTCTTGCAAGCGAACACTCCGATCGTATTACGCCCCGCACGTGTGCCTACAGGGCAAAGCAAAGGCACATAATCATAGTACGACGCGTTTATTACCGTAACATCACCCGCAAGTCGAGGAACCCAAACAGCCACGGCGGACACTTTTGACAAAAAAACGAAGCAAAAAAAAAGAAAGGATCAAACATCCAGACAGGCAGGTTGACTGGCGCCTCCACGCACCTGGACCATACCCGGCACCTTGTGCAGCGTGCACACGACAGGCTTCCCTCCCTCCGTCCCGTAGGAAGACTGCCGGGTGCAGCCGCCGCCCGCCACCCGGCATATGTTGTTCCTCGGCTTCATCCCCGCCTCGCAGTGCTGCAGACAGCGCAGCTTCCCGCCGGCCTCAAACGAAGCGCGCTCGGGGCACCGGTCCACGCCGCAGTACTTGTAGTAGACGTTCACCATCCCCGGCTGCGCGTGGCGCTTGCAGAAGCGCCGGCGCGTCTCCCCCCGCGGGGCGAAGGAGGGGTTCTTGTTGCAAAGAGGGCTCTCGCACGTCAGGACGGCGCAGGTCATGGTCTCGGTCTTGTGGTCCCGGCACACCTGCCGCTTCCCGTCCACCCCGTAGCCGGGGACCTTGCAGCAGCCGGGCGTCGCGCACGTCTGCGGGCAGGCCAGAGCCATTCCGTCCGTCTTGTGGTCCGGGCAGAAGACCGGCCTGCCGGAAGACGCCAGTCCGTAGAAGGGCTTCCGAAAACAGTCCTGCGATGTTGTGTTTCGTTGGTCGGACGGAAGTTGTGTAACGCGGGGAAAGCGGCAAAGAGTTGAAAAACAAAACTCGGCGAGAACCAGTGCGGGGGGGGGTGCGCATGAAGGCGAGAGCTTGAGGGCTTTTACCACAAGCGTTGATATCGTACGTAAAATCAGGAGAAACGAACGCGCGGATGTGTATGCCGTAGAGGCAGGGTAGAGCAACGCCGATCCAAAACGGCATGGAATGCGCACATCAACCGTGGAAGTGCGCGCGCGCGTGCGGACGGCGGCGTACGTGCGTGCTCATGGGACGGCGTCGGAAGGACGCGCGGCTCAAAAGAGGCCGTAATCTGCGCTCTACTTGTAGGCCGTATTCCGCCGACAAACAGTTGCGCCACAAGTGAGAAAAGGATGGCGTAGTCCCGCAAATCATAATCGACGCCAAGCGTTCGGCAGACTTGATGGTACAAGCGCAAATGGGGTGGGTACGGCACGCGCGCTTGACAGCACCGCCGAGTAGGTCGGATACACAAAAACACACACAAAGTAGGCTTCCGCGCGCGGAACTAACCGCAGGGAGGCACGCGACGGAACTTTGCCCGAAACTCGGTCTATTTGTGAACAGCTAAAAAAGAGGAAAAGGCGTTTGGTTTCCCCCCCCCCTATGCCCTCCCCCCTTTCTCGATGACCCACCTTTCTGCCCCTCTCTCGAGTTTGTCTCTCGGACGGGCTCTCACCTTCGCGGCGCAAATGGCGGCCACTTGCGCGTACGCGACACCCTCCCTCCTGTGCTCGCGGCACGCCCGCTGACGTTTATCTGTCGCCTCCACCCAGATGGCCGAGCGCTGGCAGTTGGGAGCGCTGCAGCGGAGAATTTCGACCGACACCATGCCGGGGCACATATGCTTCTTGCAACAGCGGCCCTGCGACTCGCCCTGGACATGGAAGAGCCAAAGAGGAGAAGGTGACACATGCAAGACATGGGCAGAAGAGGCGCGGGGCGCAGGGCGTCGCAGTTGAGACATCGAATTGTTCAGCGTGTAGGCACAGTGCGCCGCACACCCACGCCTAAGGGCTCAGAGCGCTGCCTCCAGCAGCAAGGAGCCTCACCACGCTGGAGGAGGTATGGTTGCAGGCGCGAGTAAGAGTGTCACTGCTGTGCTACAGCCAGACCCGCCAAGCTAAACTAGTAAAGCTGCGATTTGGATGACTAAAAATTCACCAGATAGGCATTAGTTGGCTAGTTATTCAAGTTACTTGCAGCGGTGCCGGCCATCCGACTATTTGGGCTTCCTTGTTCATGCAAGGCTTCTTTGCTATATAGACGGGGTGCACATTTTTCCCCGTGAGCCCACTCGTTCAGAGAGGGAAATAGAGCCGAGAGGTCCACTGTGGGTTATGGCGCGTCGAACTCCATCGCCATCGCCATCGACGGTGTCTGTGCCGATGGCAGCGCCGAAGTCGTTGGCGTTTCTTTTTAAACATGGTTGTGTATGTACAGTAAAACGGAAGCCAAACAGCGCCAGCCAACTATTTTACGGGGGGGGGCATAGTAAATAGGACCTACGGTACACACAAAAACCTATATGTTTCGTGATTTTTACTTACAATATTTTGTCCTATTTGCTATGGTCCCCCGTAATAGCGAACAAAAGTTAGTTGGTTAGTTAGTTAGTTGGCTAGCTTCGACAGCCAACTGAAAACTAGTCGCGAAGTCCAGCCAGCGCACCCCCCTAAATATATTAGCGGCGTAGGGTCGCACGAGACAAAACACCGCGCCCGGCACCACGTGTCTAGTTTCCATGAAGCATTTGCGCAGCAGTCTGCACGGCAATAACGCGAGTATTCACCGGGGCCCGCGTGGTGTAGAGCTCGGTAGCACTCACGCACCCCCAGGCACATTTATTCAAACGCTAAAAACGAGAGTGTTAAACACACATTACCGCATAACAAATGAATACCTGCTATTAATAGTCGACGGGTAGAAAGGAAGGTTTAAGTTGAAGAACACACACACCATGTATATACAGTACGACAGCGGCATCCAACGACCAAGACGCACCTCTAGCGCGTACGACGGGTTCGCCTGGCAGCCGGGGAAATCGCAGGGGACACCTCGCATCTGCATCATGCCCGGCTGCTTGTGGGTCACGCAGCTGGACAGTGCCCGAACGTGCTCCCAGCCGTGGCTGACGCCTCTCGCGCAACCCTTAAAAAAACACGGCTTTTTTGGAAGAGGGGACGAGGGAGCGCCACGTGGAGCGAAATGACGACAGGCAGTCCTATGACGTTACCGCTGTGAGTGTGTTTTCACATTGAACCGTCCTTTCTACCCGTTCATCATATCATAGCTCTGCCCTGTAGAGCCAAAGTATAGCCGAGGTTCAGGTACCAATCGCTAGAGCCACAGGTGCGTGCGTACGAAGAGGGGGTCTACGGCTGTTGGGCGACCGGGTGCCAGTGTTGCGCGCCGCGGTGATTGATTGTGTGTTGCCGCGAAGGACATATCATACCAGGTACCTGATCGTACATACTTTGTGTCTAAAAACATGCATATCTTCTGCGAACGTGGAAGATTAAGCTTTCGCCTCCTGTATTTCTCGCACTGCAGAAGAGCAGGGAAACAGACGAATCAGAAGAAGTAGAACTGTTTGTTGTATGATACTTGTATACCAGGTACGATACATCAGTCAGTAGTCGTACTGCTTGTAGGCCAGTACTGCTGTTTTGTTCGCATGTACTTACTGCTGTCGTACTGGAAAACGTCATACTTCAAGTAGCACAACAACAAAGGTCCTCGTGATATTGCGGAACAGCTTACTACTTACAAGGCAGTAGGTAGTATCAGTACTCTGTTATCAATAGTGCTTGCTCTCGTGGTCGCACGAGTACGACCCACCAAAGTTTCGGGCTCACGAGCGCGCAGCGGAAGCCATCTGCAGGCCAGACGCTTCTTCCGAAGCGTGCGATACCAACAATTTCAATCGCAAACATTGACGTTTCTTTCGAGAGAGCCAGCCGGCCAGAGAGCCTTGCGGCGGCACGATATACGCAGTAATACTTCGCATGTGATGTCACCGGAGAGTATTTACTATGTACTTCGTATATATTTTTTTACTTTTAGTACTTTTATTATTAATAATAGCCATTCTTGCGCTTGCGTGAGAGAACCGCACTTTTATGCTCACTTGTACGTACTCGTATGACACCATGGGAAGAATTTCAATAGGAGAATACCGTACGTGCACACACGGACTGCTGTTGTATGTATTTATCTGTCATTGCATTGTCTACTCTCCTTGCTGCATTGCACATGTAGTATTCATATCTCCGTGCTGTTGTTTTGTGACCATAGAGCTTGTACTCGTACCTGGTTTCTCTCTAGGATGAAGAACCAGCGCGGACACTGCTGGGGGTTATGTATTGATATGTCATTGCATTGTCTACTTTCCTTGCTGCATTGCACATGTAGTATTCATATCTCCGTGCTGTTGTTTTGTGACCATAGAGCTTGTACTCGTACCTGGTTTCTCTCTAGGATGAAGAACCAGCGCGGACACTGCTGGGGGTGCTGGATTGTCCTCGGGAACATTTTCAACAGAAGGAACTTGGAAGGAACGGTATGGTGTGAAGAACACACACAGCAGGCGCTACGATTACAGCGGTATATATACTCTCTCAGCAAAGAAAGCGAGCCTCCACATATGATACATGCAGCTTGGAAAGATGAGTTTCGACGAGATCCTCGATCTCCTCACAGCTACGCGTAGATGTCGAAAAATTTCAATGTATACTCGTATACTTGCCGAGTTTCTGACCTTAATAAATACCAGGTACACCTTGGGTACACTATTAATACGAGTATACCGGTATGTATGAATATCATACAACCGTAACCAAATGACGGAAGCCCCCGGCGAGGACCGGCCGCGAAGCGGGGCAGGAAGCGACCAGAGCGAGCATGTATGTATGTGTCAGATGCGACAACGGCAGCAACAAACAGACAACGTACCCATAGAAGGCCCGTCATCAACACGTCAAAAAGTCAAAACATCAAACGCTTTGTCGTTGTCTAGACTATTAATAGCATCACAAGGCAGCTGTCAGTTGTCAGGTTGAGCAAAAACTGGTTGATGTAAAATACGATATATACGTATAATAGGTATATAAACAAAGACGCCGCGTCAATATTACCAGGTATGTATGATATGTACCGGTATTTTATACCAGGTATGTATGATAAGTACGTGCTACAGAGTAGTTCTCCGCCGCCGGGTATGCTACTATTTACGGGGGATCATAGTAAATAGGGACCCACGGTACAACAAAAACCTACATATTTCCGTATTTTTACTAACAATATTTGGTCCTATTTACTATGGCCCCCCTTGACAGTACATTCTACTGCTGTTGTTGTATTGCTACCACTACTCATACTAATAGTTCAGGAGTTGTAGTTCGTCAGTATTCATAGTATTAAATAGTGGGCCTTGCAGAACACTTTGCATCTTTGCATTGCTATGCCCGATGTATGGAAATTGCACGTACGTATACGTACATAGCAGGTGGCTCCTGACACTACGCTAACAGGAGACGTTCGATGTTCGACACTCCCAGCTGGGAGCTACGAGTAGGGGCTGTGAGAGGCAAGGCTCTGTCGCCAGGGCCACAACAAGCGTAAAGCGTCAACCAATGCAATGCAATCAACGCAGGAGAGCTGGCGGTTAGGGTATACACCACAGGTAGGATCGTGCAGGTACGTGCCATGTACCATGCCGCCATACATACTGCTGCTGCTGCTGCTGGCTGTACGTACCTTGTACCTGTGGTGGTACATTTTATCTCATATGATATGATGCGATTCCTGACACTGCAGCTGCAGCTGCTGCTACGAACTCTGTAGTTTCATGACATTTCCCTATCGCGCCGCACTCCGCTTACCTGCGTTCGGGCCTCGACCGGTCCCATGATGGGCTTGTGCACTTGGCAGTAAGAGCCGAGAGCGTCTCCCTCGAAAACAAACATCGCTGCATCGCTACACCCATCGAGCTTGCACGCGGCGGAGTGCTGCTGCGCCGGTGCTTGCGGCGAGCTCGTGCCCGCTACCACCTGAGCCGCGGCCGAAGCCCGGGTGTAGCGTTGATCGAAGGAGGTGCTCTCATCAGCGTTGAGTCCCGGGGCGGAGCAGCCCGGCAATGCGGCACCCCCGACGGTATGATAACTGCTGCTGTTGTTGTTGTTGTCCTCCATGGAGCCTCTTCTCTGTGGCTATCGGAGGCAGCGAACTGCCCCGACTTTCGACGCAAGCTTTTTGAATACTTGGTTGATTGAGAATCGAGGCTGTTGTCGAAGACACTCGTTCTTCTGGTTCTCTCGGACAGTCCCGCCGTGGGATGGTCCAGGTTCCAACCTCTCTTTTTGGGATGGGCCGCACTCGTTTTAAGCTTTCAAGCACCCCGGGGTCCTGGGCATTAATTTAACAAGTCATATTTTATCCGGCCCGAAAAAGCAACAAGCGACTGCTTTATGAACTCCTACAAAAAACAAGTTGTTTCCTTTTTTGACCAGTTGACCCCCCGTTTTTTTTTTTTAACCTCTCGAAGCGTCCTGCCGTTCATCTGTGGCTCTTTCGACTGCACTATCCATCGCAGCTGGCCGGGACAAAAACGTGCCTTCACACAGGGTGCGTAGCGCGCGACACAGTACGTGCGGGATGACAGGCGACCCCCCGGCTCCATCGAGAAGCCCTTCCCTATCGACGGCGGAAGGTGGAGGCGACTCTCCGAGAAGCGGGAGCGCTGATATTTCAAACGCGTCGGCGTCTAGGTAGGGAGACCTCAAGAGGGCGAGAAAACGTATTATTGCGCGAATGCTCGGTGCACGATTCATGTCTATCCATCTGGCCGCACGTGCGTGCCAGCCAATCTCTGCGGGCAGGAGTCGCAAAAATAGGCAAGCAGGGAAGCAGGAGACTGCGCAGCGCGGCGGCCGGCGCACCTCGCTCCCGGCAGAGAGAGAGAGAGAGAGGGCCGGCGAGCGTCGGCGAGCCACGAAACCGCGTTTTTTGGTGCTTCTCGGGATTGCATTATTGACCTTGACTTGACTCAACAACGAGTCAACATTCTTCCCAACTCCCCAACACAATGGTTGGTTTTTCTCTCTCCCTTTTTATTTTTTTCGCACTCTGCGTATGATATCGACGAGTCACTACGATAGGCAACTCAACCACCGAGAGTTTCCTTTTTTTCGTTCACGTAATTAACGAAGGGTAGACGACAGCCTGAGAGAAGGAAGAAAAGGGAGAGTTACATTTAATTTTTAGCATGTTCCGTCGCTGGTCCTGTGCCGTCCAGCATGACGTGAAAAAAACGCGCGATATATAGATAGATATCAGCCCGCAATTGCCCACACTTTTTCTCATTTGTTGTGGTTGCCTTCTTCTTTTGTTTGTTGTTCGTTCTTGTCAAAAAAAAAAAAAGTCTTTTTTTTTTTCGGTGCCGTAGTTGTTGTTGTTGTTGTTGTTGTTGCTGTCGCTGGTCGTCGTCGTCGTGTACCGTCGTCGTCGTCTGTCCGTTGTTGTTTTTGTGTGTTGGTGTCGTTTGTGTGCATCCACAAACGACAAAAAAGCACTTAACAACAACGACGACGACGACAACAACAACCTTGCCCGCATCACGCGGCTCGACCGCCGCTGCTGTCGCCCATGCCTGCGCTCGGCAGCCCCAGGTCTTCACGCCTGCGGAACGGCGCGGAGTGGGAGTGCGTCGACGTCTTGCGAGCGGGCCCCAACCCCAGGTGGCGCTGCAAGTCTTGCCTGACGGACTACACCGGAGCGCCCAGACGAATCGCGCAGCACATTCTTGGGGTGAGAGAGAGGGATAGAGAGAGATAAATAGAGGGTATATTCGTATACTAATTATGTAAAACAAGCTGCGGCGGTATATGGGGCCGCGTGAGAGGAAATCCAAATGGTTGCCTCCGTGCACCATCTCTCTCTCTCTAACATATAAAATAATCTCCCTTCCTCACGCGTGCGCCTGCTTGGAAGAAGCGCTATAAATAAAAACGAGGCAACGCCCCAAGCGCGCGGTTGTGTTGCGCAGGCAGGCCCTCTTCTGCAGCAGCCCATTTTCGGGCTGCGTTGCTTGTGTGTGTGGGTATATGGTATCAGCCGCTGTGGAGCCTGTGGAGGCCGGGGGCCGCTAACCGATCGACCGTTCTCTCTCCTCTTTGTCTCTTATCGTGACGATGCCACGACCGGAGACCAAAGAGCGCTCGCTGTGCTGCTTTTCCACAAGCACAAGCCCCCGAGAGAGTTTTGTTTTTCAATACAGCACACCACCCGACACGACGACGACGTTTTTTTTTTCTTTTTTTTTCTTTTTTTTTCGGTAGCATGCGTTAGTTGAGAGCTGCTCGATTTTTAGTTTTTTGTTATGTGGTGTGGTTGGTTCCGTTGACGGTCGATGCGGCACTTTATTTTGGTCCTTTCGAGCCGGAACAGCCTACTCGCCCCCGCACTACTCCCCACCCCCAGCTTCCCCCCCCCC